>JAPVLO010001638.1:0-94082 GCA_027257055.1 Cephalopachus bancanus | reverse complement strand
ATAAAATAGGTTTTATTTCAAACAAGGTGGTCAGGAAAGGCTCTTTGAGGAGGTCAAATTTGGTCAATGTCTTTAATGAAATGAGTCATGTAGTGATCAGTCTTTTTTTTGAGTTGGAATTTCTCCCCATTGCTCAAGCTGGAGTGAAGTGTCACACTCATGGCCATCCCAGTATCGACCTGCTGGGCTCAGGTGACCCTTCCTCCTCAGTCTTCCAAGTACCCAGCACTACAGTCACATACTACCACACCTGGCTTGTTTTTTATTTTATTGTAGAGACAAGGTCTCTCCAGTTGCCCGGGTTGGTCTCAAACCCACTGGCTCAGGCAATCCACTTGCCTTGGCTAAAAAAAATTTAAAGAATTAGGTTTCAATTTTGTGATGTATATTCCAATCAAATCTTTCTTTCTGTTTCTGAGCCGGCTTCTAGCTCTTTTGCTCTGACTGGAATGCAGTAGCATGCTCAAGGCCACCGCAGCCTTGACCTATGGCCTCCGGCTATCCTTACTGCTCAACTTCAGGTAGCTGGAACTACAGGTATGCGCCACCATGGCTAGCTAATATTTTGATTTTTATTGTAGAGATGAGGTCTCAGCGAATTTCACAAACTGGTTCCGAACACCTAGCCTCAGGCAATCTTCTCACCTTGGACTCCCAAAGGGCTCGGATGACAGGCATGAGCCACTACACCCAGCCCTTTTTTTCTTACTTTTTAAATTGTCTGCTTTAGCTGGGTGAGATGTCACATGTCTGTCAGCCCAGAATTTTGGCGGGCAGAGCCAAGATAATTGCCTGATCCCAGGTCCTCGAACTCAGCCTGGGTAACTAAGCAAGACCTGTGCTCTACAATAAATAAAGCAACTAGCCGGACATGGTGGTACATGCTTGTATTTCCAGCTACTTTGTAGGCCAAAGTTGTTAGTTCGGGCTACTAAGATGACCGAGGTAGAAGGATCACCTGAGCCAAGCAGACCAAGCTGGCGGTGGCAACGAGCATATCACTGTTCTCAAACCTGGGCAACAGAGTGAGAGACTGGCTAAAAAAATTAAAATATTAGGATTCAATTTTTCATATCTATTCCACCAAATTGTTCATTCATTCATTCTTTTCTTTTTCTCTGTCGGTTTCACATTCTGTTGACCAGGCTAGAATGCAGTGTCACCAACGCCTCAATCTACTGGTCTCATGTGATCCTTCCGAATCAACCTCCAAGTCAGTGAAACTAGTCGTGTACCACCATGTCCGGCTAATATTTTGATTTTTACTGTAGAGACGATGTCTCAAAAATTGTCCAAATTGGTCTTGAACACCTCACTCAGGCAATCTTCTCAACTTTGTCTACCAAAGTACTGGGAAGTCAGGGGTGAGCCACCACACCTGCACACCCGGCCCTCTTTTTTTAAAAATGTCTGTTTTAACTAGGTGTGGTTACTCATGCCTGTCATCCCAGTAATTTGCCAGAAATATGAGAGAGTATCGCCTGATAGCAGGGATTTGGAAAAAAAAAATTAAAGAGTTAGGATTCAATTTTGTAATGTAAATTCCAGTCAATCTTTCTTTCTTTCTGTTTCTGATTCAGGTTCTAGCTCTGTTGTTCAGACTGGAATGCAGTAGCATGCTCAAGGCCACCACAGCCTCAATCTACTGGGCTCAGGAAATCCTTACTGCTCAACTCCCAAGTAGCTGGAACTGCAGGCATGCGCCACCATGCTGGCTAATATTTTGATTTTTATTGTAGAAATGAGGTCTCACTGAATTGCCCAAATTGATTCCGAACACCTAGACTCAGGCAACCTTCTTCCCTTGGTCTTCCAAAGAACTCAGATGGCAGGCATGTGACACTACAACCAGTTCTTTTTTTTTTTTTTTTTTTTTACTTTTTAAGTTATCATTAACTGGGTGAAGTGTCGCCTGCCTGTCATCCCAGAACTTTGGCAGGCAGAGGCTAGATGATTGCCTGAACCCAGGACTTCAAGCCCAGCCTCGTCAACTAAGCAAGACCTGTGCTCTACAATAAATAAAGCAACTAGCCAGTCATGGTGGTACATGCTTGTATTTCCAACTACTTTGTAGTCCAAAGCTATTAGTTCCGGCTACTAAGATGACTGAGGCAGGATCACCTGAGCCAAGCAGACCAAACCTGTGGTGGCAACGAGCATGTCACTGTTCTTAAACCTGGGCAACAGAGTGAGACTGACTAAAAAAATTAAAGTGTTAGGATTCAATTTTTTCACATATATTCCAACCAAAACATTCATTCATTCTTTCCTTCTTTTTCTCTATCGGTTTCACACTCTGTTGCCCAGACGGGAATGAAATGGCACACTCACATCAACTGTAGCCTAGACCCACTTGGCTCAGGTGATTCTTCTGAATCAACATACAAGTTGCTGAAACTAGTCGTGCACCACCATGTCGAGTTAATATTTTGATTTTTATTGTAGAGACGAGGTCTCAAAAAATTGCCAAAATTGGTCTCGAACACCTCACTCAGGCAATCTTCTCAACTTGGCCTCCCGAAGTACTAGGATGACAGGGGAGAGGTAACACACCTGCACACCCGGCCCTCTTTTTTAAAAATGTCTGTTTAACTGGGTGAGATTACTCATGCCTGTCCTCCTAGTAATTTGGCAGGTATATGCGAGAGAATTGCCAGAGAGCAGAAGTTTAAGAACTCCCTGTGAAATTGACAAGACTTCTGTGATATAATGAATAAAAAATTAGGTGGGCACGTTTCTGCATGCCTATTTTTCCAGCTATGTTGTAGGATAAAAACTATATTTCCAGCTATTGGGAAGACTGAGGCAGTAGGATCTCCTCAGCCCAGAACTGAGGCTACAGTGACCATGAGCATGCCACTGCACTCCATCCTGGGCAACAGAGTGAGACTGGCTAAAAAAAAAAAATCTGCCGGGCTCGGTGGCTCAGCCTGTAATCCCGCGCCTTTGGGAGGCTGAGGTGAGTGGATTGCCTGAGCCCGCGGGTTCGAGACCCGCCTGGGCAGCGAGACCTCATCTCTACAATAAATCAAAAAATCAGCCGGGCGTGGTAGCGCATGCCTGTAATTCCGGCTACTCGGAAGGCTGAGGCGGAAGGATCTCCAGAGCCCAGCAGGTTGAGGCTGCGGTGGCCGGGAGTGGCCACTGCACTCCAGTCTGGGCGACAGAGTGAGACTCCAACTCAAAAAAAAAAAAATCTAAAGAATTAGGATTCAATTTTTTAATTTGAATTCTAACCAAATCTTTCTTTCTTTCTGTTTCTGAGTCAGATTCTAAAAAATTAAATAAAATAATAATTACTATTCAATTTTTTGCTATGAATTGCAGTCAAATCTTTATTTCTTTCTGTTTCTCATTGGGTTACAACTCTGTTGCTCAGACTGGAATGCAGTAGCAAGCTCAAGGCCACCCCAGCCTCCACCTACTGGGCTCAGGATATCCTTATTCCTCAAATTCCAAGTAGCTGGAACTACAAGCATGCACCACTATGGCTGGCTAATATTTTTTTATTTTTTATTTTTTTGAGTTGGAGTCTCACTCTGTCGCCCAGACTGGAGTACAGTGGCCGCTTCCGGCCACTGCAGCCTCAACCTGCTGGGTTCCAGCGATCCTTCCGCCTCAGCCTTCCAAGTAGCCGGAATTACAGGCATGAGCTACCATGCCAGGCTGATTTTTTTTTATTATTATTATTGTAAAGATGAGGTCTCGCTGCCCAGGCGGGGCTTGAACATGTGGGCTCAGGCAATCCACTCACCTCAGCCTCTCAAAGGCGCGGGATTACAGGCTGAGGCACTGAGCCCAGCTAATATTTTGATTTATATTGTAGAGATGGGATCTCACCGAATTGCACAAACTGGTCCAGAACACCTGGACTCAGGCAATCTTCTCACCTTATACTCCAAAAGAGCTGGGATGTGAAGCATGAGCCACAACGACAAGCCCTTATTTTTTTTTTTTTTTTTTTAGTTTTTGAATTGTCTGCTTTACCTGGGTGAGGTGTTGCATGCCTATCATCCCAGAACTTTGGCAGGCAGTAGCGAGATGATTGCCTGAACCCAGGTCTGCGAGACCAGCTTGGGCAATTAACCAAGACCTGTGCTCTACGATAAAAAAAATCACTAGCTGGGCACATTGGTACATGCCTGGATTCCTGGCTACTTTGCAGGAGAAAGCTTTTAGTTTCAGCTTCTAAGACGTCTGAGGCAGAAGGATCACCTGAGCCAAGCAGCACAAGACAGTGGTGGCAACGAGCATGTCACTGTTCTCAAACCTGGGCAACAGAGTTAGACTGACTAAAAAAAAATTAAATATTAGGATTCAATTTTTTTCATATATATTTCACCCAAATCATTCATTCATCCTTTTTTTTTTTTTTTTTTTCTGAGTCAGTTTCTCACTTTGTTGCCCAGGCTCGAATGCAGTGGCACACTCACGGCCATCATAGACTCGACCTACTGGGCTCAGTGATCCTTCCGCCTCAATCTCCAATAGCTGAAACTACAGTCGTGCACCACCATGTCCGGCTAATATTTTGATTTTTATTGTAGAGATGAGTTCTCAAAATATTACTGTAATTGATCTTGAATACCTCACTGAGACAATCCTCTCAAGTTGGCCTCCCAAAGTACTGGGATGACAGGAGTGATCCACCACACCCGCACACCCGGCCCTCATTTATTTATTTATTTATTTATTTATTTATTTATTTATTTATTTATTTAGAGTTAGAGTCTCACTCTGTCACCCAGACTGGAGTGCGGTGGTCGCTTCCAGCCACCGCAGCCTCGACATGCTGGGCTCCGGCGATCCTTCCGCCTCAGCCTTCCAAGCAGCCGGAATTACAGGCATGCGCTACCACACCCGGCTGATTTTTTGATTTATTGTAGAGATGAGGTCTTACTGCCCAGGCGGGTCTCGAACCTGTGGGCTCAGACAATCCACTCACCTCAGCCTCCCAAAGGCGCAGGATTACAGGCTGAGCCACCGAGCCTGGCTCCTCTTTTATTTTTAAATGTCAGTTTTAATGAGGTGAGGTTACTCACATCTGTCATCCCAGTCATTTTGCAGGCATATGCAAGAGGACTACCTGAGAACAGGGTTTAACACCAGCCTACGCAATTTGATGAGACATCTCCTATACACTGAGTAAAAAATTTGGTGGGCATGGTTGTGCAGGCCTGTGTTTCCAGTTACCTTGTAGGCTAAAACCTATATTTCCAGCTACTGGGAAGACTGAGGCAGTAGGATCTTCTGAGTCCAAACTTTGGCTACTGTGGCCATGAGTATGCCCCTGCACTCCCCCCTGGAAACAGAGTGAGACTGGCTAAAAAAAATAAAATTAAAAATTAGGATTCAATTTTTTGATGTGCATCCCAGTCAAATTTAACTCACTTTCTGTTTGTTAGTCGGGTTCTAACTCTATTGCACAGACTGGAATGCAGTAGCATGCCCAAGGCCACCGCAGCCGCCACCTACTGGGCCCAGGTGATCCTTACTGCTCAACTACCAAGTAGCTGGAACTACAGGCATGCACCACCATGGTTGGCTAATATTTTCTTGTAGAGATGATGTCTCACAGAATTGCACAAACTGGTCCCGAACACCTGGAGTCAGGCAATCTTCTCACCTTGGTCTCCCAAAGGG
This sequence comes from Cephalopachus bancanus, assembly GCA_027257055.1. Classification (NCBI taxonomy): domain Eukaryota; kingdom Metazoa; phylum Chordata; class Mammalia; order Primates; family Tarsiidae; genus Cephalopachus; species Cephalopachus bancanus. The sequence goes on along the minus strand of JAPVLO010001638.1, from coordinate 88,439 downwards.
CTTGGATGACAGGCATGAGCCACTACACCCAGTCCGTTTTTTCTCACTTTTTAAATTCTCTGCTTTAGCTGAGTGAGGTGTCACATGCCTGCCATCTCAGAACTTTAGCAGGCAGAGGCAAGATGATTGACTGAACCCAGGACTTCGACTTGGGCAACTAAGCAGGACCTGTGCTCCACAATAAATAAAGACACTAGACGGTCATGGTGGTACATAATTGTATTTCCAGCTACTTTTTAGGCGAAAGCTGTTAGTTCTGGTTACTTGGACGACTGAGGCAGAAGGATCACCTGAGCCAAGCAGACCAAGCCTGCGGTGGCAACGAGCATGTCACAATTCTCAACCTTGGGCAACAGAGTGAAGCTGGCTAAAAAAAAAATTAAAGTATTAGGATTCAATTTTTTCATATATATTCCACCCCATTCAATCATTCATTCTTTCTTTTTTCTCTCTCTCTCTCTGTCGGTTTCATACTCTGTTGCCCAGGCTGGAATCCATGGCACACTCACGGCCACTGTAACCTCAACCTACTGGTCTCAGGTGATCCTTCAGAATCAACCTCCAAGTCACTGAAACTAGTCGTGCACCACAATGTTCAGCTAATATTTTGATTTTTTTTTTTTTTGAGTTGGAGTCTCACTCGGTCACCCAGACTGGAGTGCAGTGGCCGCTCCCAGCCACCGCAGCCTCGACCTGCTGGGCTCCGGCGATCCTTCCGCCTCAGCCTTCCGAGTAGCTGGAGTTACAGGCATGCGCTACCATGCCCGGCTGATTTTTTGATTTATTGTAGAGATGAGGTCTCGCTGCCCAGATGGGTCTCGAACCCACGGGCTCAGGCAATCCATATTTTGATTTTAATTGTAGAGACGAAGTCTCAAAAATTGCTCAAATTGGTCTTGAACATCTCACTCAGGCAATCCTCTCAACTTTGCCTCCCAAAGTACTGGGATGAGAGCAGTGAGCCAACAAACTTGTACACCCAGCCCTCTGTTTTTTTTTAAATGTCTGTTTTAACTAGGTGAGGTTACTCATGACTGTCATTCCAGTAATTTAGCAGGCATATGCCGGAGGTTTGCCTCAGAGCAGGGGTTTGAGACCAGCCTACTCAAATTGACGAGACTTCTGCTATACAATCAATAAAAAATTAGGTTGGCATGGTTGTGGATGCCTGTGCTTCCAGCCCTTTGTAAGCTAAAACCTACATTTCCATTTACTGGGAAGACTGAGGATCCTCCTGACAGTAGGATCTCCTGAGCCCAGAAGTGAGGCTATGGTGTCCATGAGCATGCCACTGCACTCCCTCCTGAGCAACAGAGTGAGACTGGCTAAAAAAAAAATTAAAGAATTAGGATTCAATTTTTTGCTATGAATTCCAGCCAAATCTATTTTTCTGTTTCTGAGTCGGGTTCCAACTCTGTTGCTCAGACTGAAATGTAGTAGCATGCTCAAGGCCACCACAGACTCCACCTACTGGGCTCACGTGATCCTTACTGCTCAACCTCCAAGAGGCTGGAACTACAGGCATGTGCCACCATTGCTGGTTAATATTTTGCAGTTTACTGTAGAGATGAGGTCTCATAGAGTTGCACAAACTTGTCCCAAACACACAGACTCTGGCAATCTTCTCATCTTTCCCTCCCAAAGAGATAGGATGACAGGCATGAGCTACTACACCCAGCCCATATTTTTTTTTCCTTTTTAAATTGTCTGCTTTACCTGGGTGAGGTGTCTTATGCCTGTAATACCAGATTTTTGGCAGGAAGAGGTGAGATAATTGCCTGAACCCAGGATGTCGAGCCCATCCTGCGCAACTATGCAAGACATGTGCTCTACAATAAATAAAACCACTAGCCGGGCATGGTACATGCTTGTATTTCCAGCTACTTTGTAGGTCAAAGCTGTTATTACTGGCTACTAGGACGACTGAGGCAGAAGGATCACCTGAGCCAAGCAGACCAAGACTGCGGTGGCAACGAGCATGTCACTGCTCTCAAACCTGGACAACAAAGTGAGATAGGCTATAAAAAAATTAAAGTATTAGGATTTAATTTTTTGATATATATGCCACCCAAGTCATTCATTCTTTCTTTCTTTTCATTTTTTCTGAGTTGGTTTCTCACTCTCTTGCCCAGGCTAGAATGCAGTGGCAAACACACGGACACCAGAGCCTCACCTACTGGGCTCAGGTGATCCTTCTGCCTCAACCTCCAAGTAGCTGAAACACAGTCATGCACCATCATGGCTGGCTAATATTTTGATTTTTATTGTAGAGACAAGGTCTCAAAAAATTTCACAAATTGATCTCAAAACCTCACTCAGGTAATCCTTTCAACTTGGACTCCCAAAGTACTGTGATGACAGGGGTGGGCCACCAAACTGGCACACACAGCCCTTTTTATTTTTAAATGTCTGTTTTAACTAGGTGAATTTACTCATGCCTGTCATCCCAGTAATTTGGCAGGCATATGCGAGATAATTGCTTGAGAGCAGGAGTTTGAGACCAGCCTGGGCAAATTGATGAGACTTTTGCTATACAATGAATAAAAAATTATGTAGGCATGTTTGTGCTTGCCTGTGTTTCCAGCTACTTTGTAGGCTAAAACCTATATTTCCTGCTATGGAGAATAGTTAAGCAGTAGATCTCCTGAGCCCGGAACTGAGGCTACAGTGGCCATGAGCATGCCACTGTTCTGTACTTGGCAACAGAGTGACACTGGTTAAAAAAAAATTGAAGAGTTAGGATTCAACTTTTTGATGTGAATTCCAGTCAAATCTTTCTTTCTTTCTGTTTCTGAGTTGGGTTATAACTCTACTGCTCAGACTGGAATGCAGTAGCATGCTTAAGGCCACCACAGCTTCCACCTACTGGGCTCAGGTGATCCTTACTGCTCAAGTTCCAAGTAGCTGGAACTACAGGCATGCTCCACCATGGCTAGCTTAGTGTCAATTTTTTGATATATATTCCATCCTAATCATCATTTATTCTTTCTTTTTTTTCTGAGTCGGTTTCTCACTCTGTTGCTCCGGCTGGATTGCAGTGGCACAATCACAGCCACAGTAGCATCAACCTCCTGGGCTCAGGTGATCCTTTGGCCTCAACCTCCAAGTAGCTGAAAATACAGTCATGCACCACCATGTCTGGCTAATATTTTGATTTTTATTGTTGAGACAAGGTCTCAAAAATTGCCGAAATTGGTCTCAAACACCACACTCAGGAAATCTTCTCAACTTAGCCTCACAAAACATTGGGATAAGAGGGTTTAGCCAACACACCCACATACCCGGCTCTCTTTTTTCTTTAAACGTCTGTTTTAACTCTGTGAGGTTACTCACGCCTGTCCTCCCAGTAATTTGGCAGGCATATGCGGGAGGATTGCCTGAGAGCAGTGGTTTAAGACCTCCCTACACAAAATGATGAGACTTCTGCTATACAATGAATGAAAAATTAGGTGGGCATGGTTGTGCATGCCTGTGTTTCCACCTACTTTGTAGGCTAAAATCAATATTTCCAGTTAATAGGAAGAGTGAGGCAGTAGGATCTCCGGAGCCCAGAACTGAGGCTATGGTGGCCATGAGCATGCCACTGCACTCGATCCTGGGCAACAGAGTGAGACTGGCTAAAAAAAAAAAAAAACAATTAAAGAATTAGGATTCAATTTTTTGATGTGAATTCCAGTCAAATCTTTCTTTCTTTCTGTTTCTTAGTCAGGTTCTAACACTGTTGCTCAGACTGGAATGCAGTAGCATGCTCAAGGCCACCACAGCCTCGATCTACTGGGCTCTGGTGATCCTTACTGCTCAATATCTAAGTAGCTGGAACTACAGGCATGCACAACCATGGCTAGCTAATATTTTGATTTTTTTTAATAGAGATGTTGTCTCACCGAATGGCCCAAACTGGTTCCAAACACCTGGACTCAGGCAATCTTCACATCTCTGCCTCCCAGTTAGCTCGAATGACAAGCATGAGCCGCTAAACCCAGCCCATTTTTAATTTTATGTTCAAATTGTCTGCTTTACCTGGGTGAAGTGACCCATGCCTGTCATTACAGAACTTTAGCAGGAAGAGGAGAGGTGATTGACTGAACCCAGGACTTCGTACCCAGCCTGGGCAACTAAGCAAGACTTGTGCTACACAATAAATAAAACTACTAGCCAGGCATGGTGGTACATGCCTGTATTTCCAGCTACTTTGTAGGCCAAAGCTGTTAGTTCCAACTATTAGGACGACTGAGGCAGAAGGATCACCTGAGCCAAGCAGACCAAGCCTGTGGTGGCAAAGAGCATTTCACTGTTCTCAAACCTGGGAAACAGAGTGAGACTGGCTAAAAAAAAAATTAAAGGGTTATGATTCAATTTTTTGATATATATTCCATCCAAATCATTCATTCATTCGTTCTTTTTTTTTTCTCTGTCAATTTCTAACTCTGTTGCCCAGGCTGGAATGCAGTGGCATACTCACAGCCACTGTAATCTCGACCTACGGGGCTCAGGTGATCTTTCTGCCTCAACCACCAAGTCGCTGAAACTAGTTGTGCACCACCATGTCTGGCTAATATTTTGATTTTTATAGTAGAGACGAAATCTCAAAATATTGCCCAAATTGGTCTTGAACACCTTTCTCAGGCCATCCTCTCAACTTTGCCTCCCAAAGTACTGGGATGAGAGGGGTGAGGCAACAAACCCACACACCTGGCCCTCTGTATTTTTTAAATATTTGTTTTAACTAGGTGAGGTGACTCATGACTGTCATCCCAGTAATTGAGCAGGCATCTATCAGAGGATTGCCTGAGAGCAGGGGTTTGAGACCAGCCTATACAAATTGACGAGACTTCTGCTATACAATGAATAAAAAATTAGGTGGCCATGGTTCTGCATGCCTGTTTTTCCAGCTACTTTGTAGGCTAAAACCTATATTTCCAGCTACTGGGGAGACTGAGGCAGCAGGATCTCCTGAGCCCAGAAGTGAGGCTATGGTGGCCATGAGCATTCCACTACACTCCATCCTGAGTAACAGAATGAGACTGGCTGAAAAAAAAAAATTAAAGAATTAGGATTCAATTTTTGATGTGAATTCCAGCCAAATCTTTCTTTCTTTCTGTTTCTGAGTCAGGTTCTAACTCCGTTGCTCAGACTGGAATGCAGTAGCATGCTCAAGGCCACCGCAGCCTCGATCTTCTGGGCTCAGGGAATCCTTACTGCTTAACTTACAAGTAGCTGGAACTACAGGAACGTACACCCATGGCTGGCTAATATTTTGATTTTTTTTTTTTTTTTTTTTTAGTTCGAGTCTCATTCAGTCATCCATACTGGAGTGCAGCGGCCGCTCCCAGCCACCGCAGCCTCTACCTGCTGGGCTCCGGCAATCCTTCTGCCTCAGCCTTCCAAGTAGCCGGAACTACAGGTGTGCACTACCACACCCAGCTAATTCTTGATTTATTGTAGAGATAAGATCTCGCCAAGTTGCCCAGGAGGGTCTCGAACCCGTGGGCTCAGGCAATTCACTCACCTCAGCCTCCCAAAGCACGGGATTACAGGTTTGGCCACCGAGCCCAGCAATATTTTAATTTTTTTTGTAGAGATGCTGACTCATCGAATGGCTCAAACTGGTTCCAAACACCTGGATTCAAGCAATCATCACGCCTCTGCCACCCAATTAGCTCGGATGACAGGCATGAGCTGCTAAACCCAGCCCTTTTGTTTTTTACTTATCGAATTCTCTGCTTTACCTGTGTGAGTTGTCACATGCCTGTCATCCCAGACCTTTGGCAGGAAGAGGCAAGATGATTGCCTGAACCCACGACTTCGTGCCCAGCCTGGGAAACTAAGCAAGACCTCTGCTATACAATAAATAAAACTACTAGCCGGGTATGGAGGTATATGCTTGTATTTCCAGTTACTTGGTAGGCCAAAGCTGTTAATTCCAACTAATAGGACGACTGAGGCAGAAGAATCACCTGAGCCAAGCAGACCAAGCCCACAGTGGTAACGAGCATGTCACTGTTCTCAAACCTGGGCAACAAAGTTTTAAAATATTAGGATTCAATTTTTTGATATATATTCCATTCAAATCATTCATTTGTTCTTTCTTTTTTTTTTCCCCTCTGTCAATTTCTAACTCTGTTGCCCAGACTGGAGTGCAGTGGCACACTCACGGCCACCGAACCTTGACCTACTGGGCTCAGGTGATCTTTTCGCCTCAATCTCCAAGTTGCTGAAACTACTGTGTGCCACCACGTCTGGCTAATATTTTGATTTTTATTGTGGAGACGAAGTCTCAAAAAATTACCCAAATTGGTCTTGAACACCTCACTCAGGCAATCCTTTCAACTTTTACTTCCAAAGTACTGGGATGAGAGCGGTGAGCCAACAAACCCACACACCCGGCCCTCTGTTTTTTTTAAATGTCTGTTTTAACTGGGTGAGGTGACTCATGACTGTCATCCCAATAATTTAGCAGACATATGCCAGAGGATTGCCTGAGAGCAGGTGTTTGAGACCAGCCTACACAAATTGACAGGACTTCTGCTATACAATGAATAAAAACTTAGGTTGACATGGTTGTGGATGTCTGTGTTTCCAGCCCTTTGTAGGCTAAAACCTATATTTCCATTTACTGGGAAGACTGAGGCAGTAGGATCTCCTTAGCCCAAAATTGAGGCTACGATGGCCATGAGCATGCCACTGCACACCCTCCTGGGCAACAGAGTGAGACTGGCTAAAAAAAAAAAAAATTAAATAATTAGTATGCAATTTTTTAATGTGAATTCCAGCCAAATCTTTCTTTCTTTCTGTTTCTAAATCAGGTTCCAACTCTGTTGCTCAGACTGGAATGCAGTAGCATGCTCAAGGTCACCGCAGCCTCCACCTACTAGGCTCAGGCGATTCTTACTGCTCAACCTTCAAGAGGTTGGAACTACAGGCCTATGCCACCATTGCCGGCTAATATTTTGATGTTTACTATAGAGATGAGTTCTTATCAAATTGCACAAACTGGTCCCGAACACCCAGACTCTGGCAATCTTCTCACCTTTCCCTCCCAAAGAGCTAGGATGACAGGCATGAGCCACTATACCTAACTCTTATTTTTTTTCCTTTTTAAATTGTCACTTTTACCTAGATGAGGTGCCGTATGCCTGTAATGCCAGAATTTTGTCAGGAAGAGGTGAGATGATTGCCTTAACCCAGGACGTCAAGCCATCTTGTGCAACTACACAAGACCCGTGCTCTACAATAAATAAAATCACTAGCCAGGCATGGTGGTATATGCTAGTAGTTTCAGCTACTTTGTACATCAAAGCTGTTAGTTTCGGCTACCAGAACAACTGATGCAGAAGGATTACCTGAGCCAATCAGACCAATACTGTGGTGGCAACGAGCATGTCACTGCTCTCAACCCTAGGCAACAAAGTGAGATTGGCTAAAAAAAAAAAATTAAAGTATTAGGATTGAATTTTTTTGACATATATTCCACCAAAATCATTCTTCCTTTCTTTCTTTTTTTTCTCAGTTGGTTTCTCACTTTCTTGCCCAAGCTAGAATGCAGTGGCAAACACACGGCCATTGTAGCCTCACCTACTGGGCTCAGGTGATCCTTCCACCTCAACCTCCAAGTACTGAAACTACAGTCATGCACCACCATTTCCGGCTAATATTTTGATTTTTATTGTAGAGACATGGTCTCAAAAAATTTCACAAATTGGTCTCGAAAACCTCACTCAGGCAATCCTTTCAACTTGGCCTCCCAAAGTACTGGAATGACAGAGGTGAGACACCACACCCACACACCTGGCCCTTTTTATTTTTAAATGTCTGTTTTAACTAAGTGAGTTTACTCGTGCCTGTCATCCCAGTAATTTGGCAGGCATATGCGAGACGATTGTTTGAGAGCAGGATTTGAGACCAGCCTGCCGAAATTGAGGAGACTTCTGCTATACAATGAATAAAAAATTAGGTAGGGTTGATGGTGTATGCCTGTGTTTCCAGCTACGTTATAGGTTAAAACCTATATTTCCAGCTACTGGGAATAGTGAAGCAGTACATCCCCTGAGCTCAGAACTGGGGCTATGGTGGCCTTGAGCACGGCACTGCACTCCTTACTCGGCAACAGATTGACACTGGCTAACAAAAAAAAATAAAGAATTAGGATTCAATTTTTTCATGTATATTCCACCCAAGTCTTTCTTTCTGTTTCTGACTTGGGTTGAAACTCTGCTGTCATACTGGAATGCAGTAGCATGCTCAAGGCCCCTACAGTCTCCACCTACTGGGCTCAGGTGATCCTTACTGCTCAAGTTCCAAGTAGCTGGAACTACAAGCATGCGCCACCATCACTATTTAATATGTAGATTTTTATTGTAGAGATGAGGTCTCATTGAATTGCACAGACTGGTCCCAAACACCTGGATTCTGGCTATCTTCTCACCTTGCACTCCCAAAGAACTAGGATGGCAGGCATGACCCACTACACCCAGCCCTTATTTTTTGTACTTTTTAAATTTTCTGCTTTACCTGGGTGAGATGTCTTATGCCTGTCATCCCAGAATTTTTTGCAGGAAGAGGCAAGGTGATTGTCTGAACCCAGGACTTCGAGCCCATCCTGGGCAACTATGCAAGACCTGTGCTCTACAATAAATAAAAATACCAGCCAGGTATGGAGGTACATGCCTGTATTTCCAGCTACTTTGTAAGCCAAGTTGGTTCATAGTAGCTACTAGGACGCCTGAGGAAGAAGGATCACCTGAGCCAAGCAGACCAAGCCTGCATTGGCAGCGAGCATGTCACTGTTCTTAAACATGGAAAACAGAGTGAGAGTGGCTAAAAAAAATCAAAGTATTAGGATTCAATTTTTTTATATATATTCCACCCAAATCATTCATTCATTCTTTCTATTTTTTTTTTTCTCTGTCAGTGTCTAACTCTGTTGCCCAGGCTAGAATGCAGTGGCACACTCATGGCCACCATAGCCTCGACCTACTGGGCTCAGGTGATTCTTCCTCCTCAACCTCCAAGAGCTGAAACTAGAGTCGTGCACCACAATGTCTGGCTAATATTTGATTTTTAATGTAGAGAATAGGTCTAAAAAAATTGCCCAAATTTGTCTCAAACACCTCACTCAGGCAATCCTCTCAACTTGGCCTCCCAAAGAACAGGGATGACGGGTGTGAGCCACCAAACCCGCACACCCAGCCCTCTTTATTTTAAATGTCTGTTTTAGCTAGGTGAGTTTACTCACACCTGCCATCCCAGTAATTTAGTCAGCATATGCCAGAGGATTGCCTGAGAGCAGGGGTTTGGGACCAGCCTAGGCAAATTGATGAGATTTCTGCTATACAATGAATAAAAAATTAGGTTGGCATGGTTGTGGATGCCTGTGTTCCAGCTACTTTGTATGCTAAAACCTATATTTCCAGTTACTGGGAAGACTGAGGCAGTTGGAGGTCGCGCGATCCTTACTGCTCTTTCAATAGCTGGAACTATAGGCATGCGCCCCTATGACTGGCTAATATTTTGATTTATATTGTAGATGAGATCTCACCAAATTGTACAAACTGGTCCCGAACAACTGGACTCAAGCAATCTTACCCTCCCAAAGAACTGGGATGACAGGCTTGAGTCACTACACATAGCCCCCCCCCGCGCTTTTTTTTTTACTTTTTCCATTGTCTGCTTCACCTGGGTGATGTGTCTCATGCCTGTCATCCTGGAACGTTGGCTCACAGAAGCGAGATTATTTCCTGAACCCAGGACTTTCAGCCCAGCTTGGGCAAATAAGCAAGACCTGTGCTCTACAGTAAATAAAACCACTAGCCGGGCATGGTGGTACATGCTTGTATTTCCAGCTATTTTGTAGTCCATAGGTGTTAGTTCTGGCTACTAGGACGAATGAGGGATTAGGACCACCTGAGACACGCAGACCAGGACTGCGGTGTCTTTGAGCACGACACTGCTCTCAATACTGGACAACAGAGTGAGATTAGCTAAAAAAAAAAAATATTAATGTTAATTTTTTAATATATATTCCAACCAAATCATCATTCATTTATTCTTTCTTTTTTTTTTTCTGAGTCGGTTTCTCACTCTGTTGCCCCAGCTGGATTGCAGTGGCACAATCATGGCCACAGTAGCCTCGACCTCCTGGTCTCAGGTGACCCTTCTGCCTCAACCTCCAAGTAGCTGAAAATGCAGTTGTGCACCACCATGTCTGGCTAATATTTCGATTTTTACGGTCAAGATGAAGTCTCAAAAAATTGCCCACATTGGTCTCAACACCTCACTCAGGAAAACCTCTCAACTTGGCCTCCCAAAATACTGGGATGAGAGGAGTTAGCCAACACACCCGCACACCCGGCCCTCTTTTTTTTTTTTTAAATGTCTGTTTTAACTGTTTGAGGTTACTCACACCTGCCCTCCCAGCAATTTAGCAGGCATATGCGAGAGGATTGCCTGAGAGCAACGGTTTAAGACCTCCCTGCACAAAATGACAAGACTTCTAGTATACAATGAATGAAAAATTAGGTGGGCATGGTTGTGCATATCTGTGTTTCCAGCTACTTTGTAGACTAAAATCTATATTTCCAGCTACTGTGAAGACTGAGGCAGTAGGATCTCCTGAGTCCAGAAATGAGGCTATGGTGGTCATGACCACGCCACTGCATTCCATCCTGGGCAACAGAGTGAGACTGGCTAAAAAAATTTTTTTAAAAATTAGAGAATTAGGATTCAATTTTTTGATGTGAATTTCAGCCAAATCTTTATTTCTTTCTGTTTCTGAGTCATGTTCTAATGCTGTTGCTCAGACTGGAATGCAGTAGCATGCTCAAGGCCACCTCAGCCTCCACCTACTACGTTCAGGAGATTCTTACTGCTCAATCTCCAAGAGGCTGGAACTACAGGCATGTGTCACCATTCCTGGCTAATATTTTGATGTTTTCTGTAGAGATGAGTTCTCAACGAATTGCACAAACTGGTCCCCAACACCCGGACCCTGGCAATCTTCTCACATTTCCCTCCCAAAGAGCTAGCATGACAGGCATGAGCCACTACACCCAGCTCTTATTTTTTTTTTTTCATTTTTAAATTGTCTGCTTTATCTAGGTGAGGTGTCTTATGCCTGTAATCCCAGAATTATCTCAGGAAGAAGTGAGATGACTGTCTGAACCCAGGACATCGAGCCCATCCTGCACAACTATGCAAGACCTGTGCGCTACAATAAATAAAACCACCAGTCATGCATGGTGGTACATGCTTGTATTTCCAGCTACTTTGTATGCCAAAGCTGTTATTTCCAGCTACTAGGATGACTGATGCAGAAGAATCACCTGAGCCAAGCAGACCAATACTGCGTTGGCAACGAGCATGTTACTGCTCTCAAACCTGGGCAACAAATTGAGATTGGCTAAAAGGAAAAAATAAAGTATTAGGATTGAATTTCATATATATGCCACCAAAATCATTCATTCATTCTTTCTTTTTTTTTCTGAGTTGCTTTCTTACTTTCTTGCCCAGGCTAGAATGCAGTGGCAAACACACAGCCACTGTAGCCTCGACTTATTGGGCTCAGGTGATCCTTCTGCCTCAACCTCCAAGTAGGACTGTATGAAAATACAGTCATGCACCATCATGTCTGGCTAATATTTTGATTTTTATTGTAGAGACATGGTCTCAAAAGTTTCACAAATTGGTCTCGAAAACTTCACTCAGGCAATTCTTTCAACTTGGCCTCTCAAAGTACTGAAATGACAGAGGCGAGACACCACACCCACACACCCGGCCCTTTTTTTTTTTAATGTCTGCTTTAACTAGGTGAGATTACTCATGCCTGTCATTCCAGTAATTTGGCAGGAATATGCGAGAGGATTGCTTGAGAGCATGGGTTTAAGACCAGGCTGTGCTAATTGAGGAGACTTCTGCTAAACAATGAATAAAAAATTAGGTAGGCTTGGTGGTGCATGCCTGTGTTTCCAGTTACTTTGTAGGCTAAAACCTATATTTCCAGCTACTGGGAATATTGAGGTGGTAGATCTCCTGAGCCCAGAACTGAGGCTACAGTGGCCATGAGCATGCCACTGCACTCCCTACTCGGCAATAGTCTGACACTGGTTAAAAAAAAATTAAAGAATTAGGATTCAAATTTTTGATGTGAATTCCAGCCAAGTGTTTCTTTCTTTCTGTTTCTGAGTCGGGTTATAACTCTGCTGCTCAGACTGGAATGCAGTAGCATGCTCAAGGCCACCACAGCTTCTACCTGCTGGGCTCAGGTGATCCTTACTGCTCAAGTTCCAAGTAGCTGGAACTACAGGCATGCTCCACCATGGCGAGCTAATATTTTGATTTTGATTGTAGAGATGAGGTCTCTTATATTGCACAAACTGGTCCCAAACACCTAGACTCTGGCAATATTCTCACCTTGCATTCCCAAAGAGATAGGATGACAGGCATGAACCACTACACTCAGCCTTTTTTTTTTTTTTTTTACTTTTTAAATTGTCTGCTTTACCTGGGTGAGGTGTCTTATTCCTGTCATCCCAGAATTTTTTGCAGGAAGAGGCAAGGTGATTGCCTGAGCCCAGGACTTCAAGCCCATACTGGGCAACTAGGAAGACCTGTGCACTACAATAAATAAAATCATCAGCAGGGTGTGGGTTTACATGCTTGTATTTCCAGCTACTTTGTAGGCCAAGGTAGTTTGTACCGGCTACTAGGACACCTAAGAAAGAAGTATCACCTGAGCCAAGCATACCAAGCCTGCAGTGTCAAAGAGCATGTCACTGTTCTCAAACCTGGGCAACAGTGAGATTGGCTAAAAAAAAAAACAATTAAAGTATTAGTGTCAATTTTTTAATATATATTCCACCCAAATCATTCATTCATTCTTTCTTTTTTTTTCTCTCTCTGTCGGTTTCTAACTCTGTTGCCCAGGCTGGAATGCAATGGCACACTCATGGCAACTGTAGCCTCAACTGACTGGGCTCAGGTGATCCTTCCTCCTCAACCTCCAATAGTTGAAACTACAGTCGTGCACCATCATGTCCAGTAAATATTAGATTCTTATTGTAGAGATGAGGTCTCAAAAAATTAGCCAAATTTGTTTCGAACACCTTACTCAGGCAATCCTCTCAACTTGGCCTCCCAAAGTACAGAAATGACAGATGTGAGCCACCATACCCGCACACTTGGCCCTCTTTTTTTTAAAATGTCTATTTTAACTAGGTGAGTTTACTCAGGTCTGCCATCCCAGTAATTTAGCGAGCATATGCCATAGGATTGCCTGAGAGCTGGGGTTTTAGACCAGCCTACCCAAATTGAAGAGATTTCTGCTGTAACAATGAATAAAAAATTAGGTTGGCATAATTGTGGATGCCTATGTTCCAGCTACTTTGTATGCTAAAAGTTGTATTTCCAGTTACTGGGAAGACGGAGGCAGTAGGAGGTCAGGCAATCCTTACTGCTCAACTTCCAAGTAGTTGGAACTACAGGCATGCGCCCCTATGGCTGGCTAAAATTTTGATTTATATTGTAGATGAGATTTCACCGAGTTGCACAAACTGGTCCCAAATACCTGGACTCAGGCAATCTTACCCTCCCAAAGAACTGGGATGACAGACCTGAGCCACTACACCCAGCCATTGTTTTTTTTTACTTTTTTCATTTTCTGCTTTACCTGGGTGACGTGTCTCATGCCTGTCATCCAGAACTTTGGCACGCAGAGGCGAGATGATTTCCTGAACCCAGGACTTCGAGCCCAGCCTGGGCAACTAAGCAAGACCTGTGCTCTACAATAAATAAAATCACTAGCCGGGAATGGTGGTACATGAGGGTATTTCCAGCAACTTTGTAGTCCACAGCTGTTAGATCTGGCTACCAGGATGAATGAGGCATAAGGATTACCTGAGCCATGCAGACCAAGACTGTGGTGGCCTTGAGCATGACACTCCTCTCAAAACTGGGCAAAAGATTGAGCCTGGATAAAAAAAAAAATGAAAGAATTAGGATTCAATTTTTTGATGTGAATTCCAGCCAAATCTTTCTTTCTTTCTGTTTCTCAGTCGGGTTCCAACTCTGTTGCTCAGACTGGAATGCAGTAGCATGGTCAAGGACACCGCAGCCTCCATCTACTGGACTCAGGTGATCCTTACTGCTCAACTTATAAGTAGCTGGAAATACAGGCATGTGTCACTATGGCTGTCTAATGTTTTGATTTATATTGTAGTGATGAGATCTCACTGAATTGCACAAACTGGTCCTGAACACCTGGACTCAGGCAATCTCAGGCAATCACTTTTCCCTCCCAAAGAGCTAGAATGACAGGCATGAGCCACTACACCCAGCCCTTTTTTTTTTTGCCTTTTTAAATTGTCTGCTTTACCTGGGTGAGGTGTCTTATGCCTGTAATCCCAGGATTTTCTCAGGAAGAGGCGAGAAGTTTGCTTGAACCCAGGATGTTGAGCCCATCCTGCACAACTACGCAAGACCTGTGCTCTACAGCAAATAAAACTACTAGCAGTGCATGGTGGTACATGCTTGCATTTCCAGCTTCTTTGTAGGCCAAAGCTGTTATTCCCTGCTACTAGGACGAATGAAGCAGAAGGATCAGTTGAGCCAAGTAGACCAAGACTGCGGTGGCAACGAATATGTCACTGCTCTCAAACCTGGGCAACCGAGTGAGATTGGCTAAAAAAAAAAAAATTAAGTATTAGGATTCAATTCTTTGATATATATTCCACCCAAATCATTCATTCATTCTTTCTTTTTTTTTTTTTTCCGAGTGAGTTTCTCACTCCCTTGCCCAGGCTAGAATGCAGTGGCAAACTCCCGGCCACTATATCCACCACCTGTTGGGCTCAGGTGATCCTTCCACCTCAACCTCCAAGTAGCTGAAACACCAATCATGCACCACCATGTATGGTTAATATTTGATTTTAATGTAAAAGCGTGGTCTCATAAAATTTTCCAAATTAGTTTTGAACACCTCACTCAGGCAATCCTCTCAACTTGGTCTCCCAAAATACTGGAATGACAGGGGTGAGCCACCACACCCACACTCCTGGCCCTCATTTTTTAAAATGTCTGATATAGTTGAGATTACTCACACCTGTCATCCCAGTAATTTGGCAGGCATATGATATAGGATCGCCTGAGAGCAGGGGTTTGAGATCACACTGTGCAAATTGGTGAAACTTTTGCAATCCAATGAATAAAAAATTAGGTGGCCAATGTTTTGCATGCCTGTTTTTCCAGCTACTTTGTAAGCAAAAATCTATATTTCCAGATACTGGGAAGACTGAGGCAGTAGGATCTCCTGAGCCTAGAACTGAGCATTCCACTACACTCCATCCTGGGCAACAGAGTGAGACTGGCTAAAAAAAAAAAAAAAATTAAAGAATTACGATTCAATTTTTTGATGTGAATTCCAGTCAAATCTTTCTTTCTTTCTGTTACTGAGTTGGCTTCTAACTCTGTTGCTCAGACTGGAATGCAGTAGCATGCTGAAAGGCCACCACAGCCTCAATCTTCTGGGCTCAGGGGATCCTTACTGCTCAAATTCCAAGTAGCTGGAACTACAGGCATGCGCCACCATGGCTGGCTAATATTTTGACCTTTCTTGTAGAGATTTTGTCTCACCAAATGGCACAAACTGGTTCTGAATACCTAGATTCAGGCAATCATTTCACCTCTGCCTCCCAATTAGCACAGATGACAGGCATGAGCCATTAAACCCAGCCCTTTTTTTTTTTAACTTTTCTATTTTTTTTTTTTTTTGAGTTGGAGTCTCATTCTGTTGTCCAGACTGGAGTGCAGTGGCCACTCCTGGCCACTGCAGCCTCAACCTGCTGGGCTCTGGCGATCCTTCTGCCTCAGCCTTCCAAGTAGCCGGAATAACAGGCATGCGCTACCATGCCCAGCTGATTTTTTTATTTATTGTAGAGATGAGGTCTCACTGCCCAGGAGGGTCTCGAAACCGCGGGCTCAGGCAATCCACTCACCTCAGCCTCTCAAAGGTGCGGGATTACAGGCTGAGCCACTGAGCCCAGCTTTTACTTTTCAAATTGTTTGCTTTACTTGGGTGAGTTGTCGCTTGCCTGTCATCCCAGAACTTTGGCAGGCAGAGGCAAGATGATTGCCTGAACCCAGGACTTTGTGCCCAGCCTGGGCAACTAAACAAGACCTGTGATATACAATAAATAAAACTAATAGCTGTGCATGGTGGTACATGCCTGTATTTCCAGCTACTTTGTAAGCCAAAGTTGTTAGTTCCAGCTACTAGGATGACTGAGGCAGAAGGATCACCTGAGCCAAGCAGACCAAGCCCGTGGTAGCAATGAGCATTTCACTGTTCTCAAACCTGGGAACAGAGTGAGACTGGCTAAAAAAAAATTAAAATATAAGGATTCAATTTTTTTATATAAATTCCATCCAAATCATTCATTCATTTTTTTCTTTTTTTTTTCTCTGTCAGTTTCTAACTCTGTTGCCCAGGCTGGAATGCAGTGGCACACTCACGGCCACCATTGCCTCAACCTACTAAGCTCAGGTGACCTCTCTGACTCAACCTACAAGTCGCTGGAACTAGTCGTGCGCCACCATGTCCGGCTAATATTTTTATTTTTATTGTAGAGAAGATGTCTCAAAAAATTGCCCAAATCGGGCTTGAACCCCTCACTCAGGCAATCCTCTCAACTTGGCCTCCCAAAGTACTGGGATGACAGGGGTAAGACACCACACCCGCACACCAGACCCTCTTTTATTTTTAAATGACTGCTTTAACTGGGTGAGGTTACAAATACCTGTCCTCCCAGTAATTTGGGAGGCATATGCAAGATACTTGCATGAGAGCAGTCGTTTAAGACCTCCCTTTGCATATTGACGAGACTTCTGCTATACAATGAATAAAAAATTAGGTGGGCATGGTTGTGCATGCCTGTGTTTCCTGCTACTTTTTAAGCTAAAACCTATATTCCAGCTACTGGGAAGACTGAGGCAGTAGGATCTCCTGAGCCCAGAACTGAGGTTATGGTGGACAGAGCATGCCACTGTACTCCATCCTGGGCAACAGAGTGAGACTGGAAACAAAAATAAAGAATTAGAATTCAAGATTTTTATGTGAATTTCAGCCAAATCTTTCTTTTTTGTTTCTGAGTCGGGTTCTAACTCTGTTGCTCAGACTGGAATGCGGTAGCATGCCCAAGGCCACCGCAGCCACGAACTACTGGGCTCAGGTGATCCTTACTGTTCAACTTCCAAGATGCTGGAACTACAGGCATGCACCACCATGGCTGGCTAATATTTTGATTTTTATTGTAGAGATGAGGTCTCACCAAATTGCACGAACTGGTCCTGAACACCTGGACTCTAGCAATCTTCTCACCTTGCCCTCCCAGAGTGCTGGGATGACAGACATGAGCCAGTATTCCCAGCCGTTTTTTTTTAGTTTTTGAATTCTCGGCTTTACCTGGTGAATAGTGTCATGTGTGTCATCCCAGAACTTTCGCAGACAGAGGCGAGATGATTGCCTGAACACAGGACGTCGAGCCCAGCCTGGGGTACTAAGCAAGACCTGTGCTACACAATAAATAAAACTACTAGCCCGGCATGGCGGTACATGCCTGTATTTCGAGTTACTTTGCAGGCCAAAGCGGTTATTTCCGATTACTAGGATGGCTGAGGCAGAAGGATCATCTGAACTCAGCAGACCAGTGGCAACAAGTGTCACTGCTCTGAAACCTGGGCAACAAGTGAGACTGGGTAAAAAAAATTAGGTATTAGGATTCAATTTTTTGATATGTATTCCACCCAAATCATTCATTCATTCATTCTTTTTTTCTAGTTCGGTTTCACACTCTTTTTCCCAGGCTGGAATGCAGTGGCACACTCATGGCCACCGTAGCCTCGACCTACCGGGCTTAGGTGATCCTTCCGTCTCAACTTCCAAGTAGCTGAAACTACAGTCATGCACCACCATGTCCTGCTAATATTTTGATTTTTATTGTAGAGACGAGGTCTCAAAAAATTGTCCAAATTCGTCTCAAACTATTCACTTAGACAATTCTCTCAGCTTGGCCTTCCAAAGTACTGCGATGACAGGAGTGAGCTACCACACCCGCACACCCAGCCCTCCTTTTTTAAAAAATGTCTGTTTTAACTAGCTGAGGTTCCTCACGCCTGTAATCCCAGTATTTGGCAGGCATATGCCAGAGGATTGCCTGAGAGCAGGTGCTTGAGACCAGACTGTGCAAGTTGACGATACTTCTGCTCTCCAATGAATAAAAAGTAGGTTGTCATTGTTATGCATGTCTGTGTTTCCAGCTACTTTGTAGGCTAAAACCTATATTTCCAGCTACTGGGAAGACTGAGGCAGTTGGATCTCCTTAGCCCAGAACTAAGGCTACGGTGGCCATGAGCACTTCACTGCACTCCAACCTGGGCAACAGAGTGAGACTGGCTAAAAAGAAAAAAAAAATTTAAAAATTAGAATTCAATGTTTTGATATGAATTCCTGACAAATCTTTCTTTATTTCTGATTCTGAGTCGGGTTCTAACTCTGTTGCTCAGACTGGAATGCAGTAGCATACTCAATGCCACCGCAGCCTCGAACTACTGGGCTCACACGATCCTTTATGCTCAACTTCCAAGTAGCTGGAACTACAGGCATGCGCCACCAGGGCTTGCTAATATTTTGATTTTTATTCTAGAGACGAAGTCTCACCAAATTGCACAAACTGGTTCCGAACACCCAGACTCAGGCAATCTTCTCAACTTGCACTGCTAAATAGCTAGGATGATGGGCATGATCCATGACACCAGGCCTTATTTTTTCCTTTTTTTTTTTTTTTTTGATTTGGAGTCTCACTCTGTCGCTCAGACTGGAGTGCAGTAGCTGCTCCCGGCCACCGCAGCCTCGACCTACTGGGCTCCGGTGATCCTTCCGCCTCAGCCTTCCGAGTAGCCGGAATTACAGGCATGAGCTACCACGCCCGGCTGATTTTTGGATTTATTGTAGAGATGAGGTCTCACTGCCCAGGCGGGTCTCAAACCTGCGGGCTCAGGCAATTCACTCACCTCAGCCTCCCAAAGACGCGGGATTACAGGCTGAGCCACCGAGCCCGGCTTTTTTTACTTTTTAAACTGTCTGCATTACCTGGGTGAGGTGTCTTATGCCTGTCATTCTAGAATTTTGGCAGGAAGAGGTGAGATGATTGCCTGAGTCCAGGACTTTGAGCCCATTCTGGACAACTAAGCAAGAACTGTACTCTACAATAAATAAAACCACTAGCCGGGCATGGTGGTACATGCTTGTATTTCCAGCTACTTTGTAGGCCAAAGCTGATAGTTCCGACTACTTGGATGACTGAGGCAGAAGGATCACTTGAGCCAAGCAGACCAGGGCTGCGGTAGCAAAGAGTATGTCACTGCTCTGAAACCTGGGTCACAGAGTGAGATTGGCACAAAAAAAAACAATTAAAGTATTAGGATTCAATTTTTTGATATATATTTCACCCAAGTCATTCATTCTTTTTTTGTTATCTCTTAGTTTCTAACTCTGTTGCACCGGCTGGAATGCAGTGGCACACTAATGGCCACCGTAGCCTCGACCTATTGGACTCAGGTGATCTTTACTCCTCTATCTCCAAGTTGCTGGAACTAGTCGTGCACCACCATGTGCAGCTAACATTTTGATTTTTATTGTAGAGACGACGTCTCAAAAAATTGCCCAAATTGGTCTTGAACACCTTACTCAGGCAATCCTCTCAACTTTGCCTCCCAAAGTACTGGGATGACAGGGGTGAGCCACCACATCCGCACACTGGCCCTCTTTTTTTTAAATGTCTATTTTAACTAGGTGTGTTTAATCATGACTGCCATCCCAGTAATTTAGCAGGAATATGCTGGAGGATTGCCTGAGAGCAGGGGTTTGAGACCAGCCTGCGCAAATTGATGAGACTTCTGCTATAAAATGAACAAAAAATTAGGTTGGCATGATTGTGTATGCCTGTGTTTTCAGCTCCTTTGTAGGCTAAAACCTATATTTCCAGTGACTGGGTACACTAAGACAGTAGGATCTCCTGAAGCCAGAAGTGAGTCTACAATGGCCATGAGCATGCCATTGCATTCCATCCTGGGCTACAGAGAGAGACTGGCTAAAGAAAAAAAATTAAATAATTAGGATTGAATTTTTTGCTATGAATTCGAGCCAAATCTTTCTTTCTTTCTGTTTCTCAGTCAGGTTCTAACTCTGTTGCTCAGACTGGAATGCAGTAGCATGTTCAAGGTCATCACAGCCTTGAACTACTGGGCTCAGGCGATCCTTACTGCTCAACTTTCAAGTAGCTGGAACTACAGGCATGCGCCACCATGGCTGGCTAATATTTTGATTTTTATTGTAGAGATGAGGTCTTACTGAATTGTACAAACTGTTCCCGAACACCCAGACTCTGGTAATCTTCTCACCTTGCCCTCCCAAAGAGCTAGGATGACAGGCATGATCCATGACACCAGGCCTTATTTTTTTTACTTTTTAAATTGTCTGCATTACCTGAGTGAGATGTCTTTTGCCTGTCATCCCAGAATTTTGGCAGGAAAAGGCGAGATTATTGCCTGAGTTCAGGACTTTGAGCCCATCATTGGCATGTACGCAAGACCTGTGCTCTACAATAAATAAAACCACTAACCGGGCATGGTGGTGCATGCTTGTATTTCCAGGTACATAGTGGGCCAAGCTGATAATCCCAGTTACTACGATGTCTGATGCAGAAAGATCACCTGAGCCAAACAGACCAGGACTGCAGTGGCAAAGTGCATGTCACTTCTCTCAATCCTGGACAACAGAGTGAGACTAGCAAAATAAATAAATAAATAAAGTATTAGTGTTCAATTTTTTGATATATATTCCACCAAAATCATTCATTCATTCTTCTTTTTTTTATTATTTGGTTTCTCAATCTGTTGTCCAGGCTGGATTGCAGTGGCACACTCACGGTCACCATTGCCTCGACCTTCTGGGCTCAGGTGATCCTAATGCCTCAACCTCCAATTAGCTGAAACTACAGTCATGCACCACTATGTCCAGCTAATATTTTGATTTTTATTGTAGAGACAAGATCTCAAAAAATTGCCCAAATTG
This sequence comes from Cephalopachus bancanus, assembly GCA_027257055.1. NCBI lineage: Eukaryota > Metazoa > Chordata > Mammalia > Primates > Tarsiidae > Cephalopachus > Cephalopachus bancanus. The sequence goes on along the minus strand of JAPVLO010001638.1, from coordinate 67,318 downwards.
GTCTCGAACAACTCACTCAGACAATCCTCTCAACTTGGCCTTCCAAAGTACTGCGAGGACAGGGGTGAGCTACCACACCCGCACACCCAGCCCTCCTTATTTTTTAATGTCTGTTTTAACTAGCTGAGGTTACTCACACCGAAAATCCCAGTAATTTGTCAGGCATATGTGAGAGGATTGCCTGAGAGCAGGTGTTTGAGATCAGCCTGTGCAAGTTGAGGACACTTCTGCTATCCAATGAATAAAAAATTAGGTTGTCATTGTTGTGCATATCTGTGTTTCCAGCTACTTTGTAGGCTAAAACCTATATTGCCAGCTACTGGGAAGACTGAGGCAGTAGGATCTCCTGAGCCTAGATCTGAGGCTACTACGGCCATGAGTATGCCACTGCACTCCATCCTGGGCAACAGAGTGAGACTGGCTGAAAAAAAAAATTAAAGAATTGGGATTCCATTTTTTGATGTGAATTCCAGTCAAATGTTTCTTTATTTCTGTTTCTGAGTCACTTTCTAACTCTGTTTCTCAGACTGGAATGCAGAAGCATGCTCAATGTCACCACAGCCTCAATCTTACTGGGTTCAGGCGATCCTTACTGCTCAACTTCCAAGTAGTTGGAACTATAGGCATGCACAGCCAGGGCTCGCTAATATTTTGATTTTTATTGTAGAGATGAGGTCTCACCGAATTGCGCAGACTGGTCCTGAACACCCGAACTCAGGCAATCTTCTCACCTTGCCCTCCCAAAGAGCTAGAATGACAGGCATGAGCCACTGCACCCAGTCCCCCCCCCCGACACCTTTTTTTTTACTTTTTTCATTGTCTGCTTTAGCTGGGTGATATATCTCATGCCTGTTATTCCAGAAATTTCTCACACAGAGTTGAGATGATTGCTGAACCCGGAAATACGAACCCAACCTGGGCAACTAAGCAAGACCTGTGCTCTACAATAAATAAAACCATTAACTGGGCATGGTGGTATATGCCTGCATTTTCAGCTACTTTGTAGGCCAAAGCTAGCTCCGGCTACTAGGATGACTGAGGCAGAAGGATCACCTGAGCCAAGCAGACCAGGACGACGGTGGCAACGTGCATGTCACGGCTCTCAAACCTGGACAACAGAGTGAGACTAGCAAAAAAAAAAATGCAAGTATTAGTGTTCATAATTTGATATATATTTCACCCAAATCCTTCATTCATTCATTCTTTCTTTTTTTTCTGAGTTGGTGTCTCACTCTGTTGCCCAGGCTGGATTGCAGTGGCACACTCATGGCCATCATAGACTCGACCTACTGGGCTCATGTGATCCTTCTGCCTCAACCTCCAAGTAGCTGAAATACATTTGTGAACCACCATGTCTGACTAATATTTTGATTTTTATGGTCAAGACGATGTCTCAAAATATTGCCCAAATTGGTCTCAAACACCTCACTCAGGCAATCCTCTCAACTTGGCCTCCCAAAGTACTGGGATGACAGGGGTAAGACACAACACCCGAACACCCAGCCCTCTTTTTTTTTTTTTAATGACTGTTTTAACTGGGTGAGTTACACACATCTGTCCTCTCAGTAATTTGGGAGGCATATGCAAGAGGATTGCCTGAGAGCAGTGGTTTAAGACCTCCCTGTGCCATTTGATGAGATTTCTGCTATACAATGAATAAAAAATCAGGTGGGCATGGTTGTGCATGCTGTGTTTCCCTCTACTTTGTAGGCTAAAACTTATACTTTCAGCTAGTGGGCAGAATGAGTCAGTAGGCTCTCCTGAGTCCAGAACTGAGGTCACTTGGCCATGAGCACGCCACTACACTCCATTTTGGGCAACAGAGTGAGACTGACTAAAAAGAAAAAAATTAAAGAGTTAAGGATTCAATTTTTTGATGTGAGTTCCAGCCAAATCTTTCTTTATTTCTGTTTCTGAGTTGGGTTCTAACTCTGTTGCTCAGACTGGAATGCAGTAGCATGCTCAATGCCACCGCAGCCACAAATTACTGGGCACAGGTGATACTTACTGCTCAACTTCCAAGTAGCTGAAACTACAGGCATGCGCCAGCAGTACTGGCTAATATTTTGATGTTTATTGTAGAGATGAGGTCTCACTGAATTGCACAAACTGGTTCTGAACACCCAGACTATGGCAGTCTTCTCACCTTGCCCTCCCAAAGAACTAGGATGACAGGCATTATCCACTACACCCATCCATTGGTTTTTTTTGTTTTGTTTTGTTTTGTTTGTTTTTTATTATGAAGTTGTGGGGTACAGTTAAGGGTTAGGTATACAATTGCGTTTCATTCAGGCACCCTGTTGATATGGGGGGTTTCCCCGTTCCCAGACAGATATTTGTTACTGTTAATCCCATCTCCCTCCCCCTCCATAGTTTCCCAATACTGTCAGTCATTTTCATATAGTATTGCATTGGATGTTTAAGGTCTATTATATGAGTGAGAACATGTGATACTCGGATCTTTGTTTCTGTGAGAGGTCACTCAGTATTATAGACTCTAGTTCCATCCAGGTTGCTGTGAAATTCATGATTTTGTTCTTTTTTATGGCTGCGTAGTATTCCATCGTGTATATGTACCACATTTTTTAATCTAGTCCTCTTTTGACGGGCAGCATGGTTGTTTCCAGGTTCTTGCTATTGTGAATAGCGCTGCGATAAACATGCGTGTGCAGGTATCTTTTTTATAGAGTGATTTGTGTTCTTCAGGATATATTCTCAGTAGGGGGATTGAGGGTCATATGGGAGGATGGTATTTAGAGCTTTTAGGAATCACCACACTGCTTTCCACAGAGGTTGCACTAGTTTACACTCCCACCAACAGTGTAGAAGTGTTCCATTTTCACCACACCCTCTCCAGCAGCTGTTATTTTTTGAGTTGTTGATAATTGCCATTCTGACTGGGGTTAGGTGGTATCTCAGTGTGGTTTTGATTTGCATCTCCCTGATGATTAGTGAGGTTGAACATTTGTTGGCTGCTCGATGTCTTCCTTTGTGAAGTGTCTGTTCATATCTTTTGCCCATTTTATAATGGGGTTGTTTGTTTTTTTCTTTTCAGCACGTTTGAGTTCCTTGTAGATCCGGGATGTTAAGCTGTTTATATTGTCTGCATTACCTGGGTGTGGAGTCTTATGCCTGTCATCCCAGAATTTCTGCAGGCAGTGGAGAGTTAATTGCCTGAACCTAGGACTTTGAGCCCAGCCTGGGCAACTAAGCAAGACCTCTGCTCTACAATAAAGAAAATCATTAGCTGGGAACAGTGGTACATGCCTGGATTCCCAGCTACTTTGTAGGCCAAAGCATTTAGTTCCAGCTACTAGGATGTCTGAGGCAGAAGGATCCCTGAGTCAAGCAGCACAAGACAGTGGTGGCAACGAGCATGTCACTTTTCTCAAACCTGGGCAACAGAGTGAGACTGGCTAAAAAAAATTAAAGTATTAGTATTCAATTTTTTCATATATATTCCCCCCAAATCATTCATTCATTTATTCTTTTTTTTTTTTCACTGTCAGTTTCACACTCTGTTGCCCAAGCGTAATGCAGTACCACACTCACGGCCACCGTTGCGTCGACCTACTGGCTCAGGTGATCCTTCCGAATCAACCTCCAAGTTGCTGAAACTAATTGTGCACCACCATTTCCAGCTAATATTTTGATTTTTATTGTAGAGACGACGTCTCAAAAAATTGCCCAAATTGGTCTTGAACACCTCACTCAGGCAATCCTCTAAACTTTGCCTCCCAAAGTACTGGGATGACAGTGGTGAGCCAACAAACCCACACACCGGGCTCTTTTTATTTTTTAAATGTCTGTTTTAACTAGGTGAGGTAACTCATGCCTGTCATCCCAGTAATTTGGCAGGCATATGTGAGAGAATTGTCTGAGAGCAGCGGTTTGAGACAAGCCTGTGCAAATTGACGAGACTTCTGCTCTACAATTAATAAAAAATTAGGTTGGCATGGTTGTGGTTGCCTGTGTTTCCAGCTACTTTATAGGCTAAAACCTATATTTCCAGTTACTGGGAAAACTGAGGAGCAGTATCACCTGAGCCCAGCAGTGAGGTTACGGTGGCCATGAGCATGCCACTGCACTCCATCCTGAGCAACAGAGTGAGACTGGCGTAAAAAAAAAAAATTAAAGGTTAGTATTCAATTTTTTGCTATGAATTAAAGCCAAATTTTCCTTTCCTTCTGTTCTCACTTGGGTTCCAACTCTGTTGCTCAGACTGGAATGCAGTAGCTTGCTCAAGTCCACTGCAGCCTCCACCTACTGGGCTCAGGTGATCCTTACTGCTCAACCTCCAAGTAGGTGGAACTACAGGCATTCACCACTATGACTGGCTAATATTTTGATTTATATTGTAGAGATGGGATCTCACCGAACTGCACAAACTGGTCCCAAACACTTAGACTCTGGCAATCTTCTGACCTTATCCTCCCAAACAGCTGGGATGACAGGTATAAGCCCAAACATTTTTGCTTTTTTTTGCTTTTTTCATTGTCTGCTTAACCTGGGTGACATGTCTCCTTCCTGTCATCCCAGAAATTTGACACACAGAGGCGAGATGATTACCTGAATCCAGGACCTAAGCCCAGCCTGGGCAACTAAGGAAGACCTGTGCTTTATAATAAATAAAATCACTAACCAGGCATGGTGTTACATGCCTGCATTTTCAGCTACTTTGTAGGTCAACGCTGTTAGTTCCGGCTACTAGGATGACTGAGGCAGAAGGATCACCTGAGCCAAGCAGACCAGGACTGAGGTGTCAACAAGCATATCACTTCTCTCAAACCTGGACAACAGAGTGAGACTAGCGAAAAATAAAATTAAAGTATTAGTGTTCTATTTTTTGATATATATTCTAACCAAATCATTCATTCATTCATTCATTCTTTTTTTTTCTGAGATGGTTTCTCACTGTTTTGTCCAGGCTGGACTGCAGTGGCACACTCACGGCCACCGTAGCCTCGATCTATTGGGCTCAGGTGATCCTTCTACATCAACCTTCATGTAGCTGAAAATACAGTCGTGCACCACCATGACCAAATAATATTTTGATTTTTATGCTCGAGACGAGGTCTCAAAAATTGCCCAAATTAGGCTGAAAACCTCACTCAGGCAATCCTCTCAATTTGTCCTCCCAAAGTACTGGGATGACAGGCATGAGACACCATACATGCACACATACCCTCTTTTATTTTTAAATGAATGTTTTAACTGGGTGAGCTTACACACGTCTGCCCTCCTAGTAATTTGGCAGGTATATGCAAGAGGATTGCCTGAGATCAGTGGTTTAAGACCTCCCTGAACAAATTGACGAGACTTCTGCTTTACAATTAATAAAAAATTAGGTTGGCATGATTATGGATGCCTGTGATTCCTGCTACTTTGTAGATTAAAACTGGTATTTCCAGTTACTGGGAATACTGAGGCAGTAGGATCTCCTGAGCTCTGAAGTGAGGCTACAGAGGCCATGAACATGTCATTTCACTTCCTCCTATGCTACAGAATGAGAATGGCTAAAAAAATAAATTAAAGAATTAGGAATCAATTTTTTCTATGAATTCCAGCCAAATCTTTCTTTCTTTCGATTTATCAGGTTCTAACTCTGTTGCTCAGACTGAATGCAGCAGCATGCTCAAGGCCACCGCAGCCTCCACCTACAGGGTTCAGGCGATACTTACTCCTCAAATTCCAAGTAGCTGGAACTCCAGGCATGCGCCACTATGGCTGGCTAATATTTTGATTTATGTTGTAGAGATGAGATCTCACTGAATTGCGCAAACTAGTCCCAAACACCTGGACTTAGGCAATCTTCTCATCTTAACCTCCCAAAGAACTGGGATGACAGGCATGAGCCAATACACCCAGCCCTTTTTTTTGGTCTTTTTTATTACTTTTTTCATTGTTTGCTTTAGCTGGGTGACGTGTCTCATGCCTGTCATCCCAGAAATTTGGCACGCAAAGGCGTGATGTTTGCCTGAACCCAGGTCTTCGAGCCCAGCCTCGGCAACTAAGCAAGACCTGTGCTATACAATAAATGAAACCACTAGCCAGGCATGGTGGTACATGCCTGTTATTGAGCTACTTTGTAGGCCAAAGCTGTTAGTTCTGGCTACCAGGATCCTGAGGAAGAAATATCACCTGAGCCAAGCAGGCCAAGCCTGCGGTGGCAACTAACATGTCACTATTTTCAAACCTGAGCAACAGAGTGAGACTGGCTAAAAATAAATTAATGTATTAGTATTCAATTTTTTCATATATATTCCACCCAAATCATTCATTCATTATTTCTTTTTTTTTCTCTGTCAATTTCACTCTCTGTTACCCAGGCTGGAATGCCGTGGCACACTCATGGCCACTGTAGCCATCACCTACTGGGTTCAGGTGATCCCTCTGAATCAACCTCCAAGTCGCTGAAACTAGTCGTGCACCACCATGTCCAGCTATTATTTTGATTTTTATTGTAGAGACGACTTCTCAAAAAATTGCCCAAATTGGTCTTGAACACCTCACTCAGGCAATCCTCTCAACTTTGCCTCCCAAAGTCCTGGGATGACAGGGGTGAGCCAGCAAACCCACACACACAGCCCTTTTAATTTTTTAAATGTCTGTTTTAACTAGGTGAGGTAACACACGCCTGTCATTTCAGTCATTTGGCAGGCATATGCGAGAGGGTTGCCTGAGAGCAGCGGTTTGAGACCAGTCTGCGCAAATTGAGGAGACTTCTGCTTTACAATTAATAAAAAATTAGGTTGGCATGGTTGTGGATACCTGTGTTTCCTGCAACTTTGTAGACTAAAACCGATATTTCCAGTTACTGGGAAGACTGAGTCAGTAGGATCTCCTGAGCCCAGAATTGAGGCTACAGTGGCCATGAGCATGTCATTTCACTCCCTTCTGTGCTACAGAGTGAGACTGGCTAAAAAAATAAATTAAAGAATTAGGATTCAATTTTTTCTATGAATTCAAGCCAAATCTTCCTTTCTTTCTGTTTCTGATTCGGATACTAACTGTTGCTCAGACTGGAATGAAGCAGCATACTCAAGGCTACAGCAGCCTCCACCTACTGGGTTCAGGTGATCCTTACTGCTCAACTTCTAAGTAGCTGAAACTACAGTCGTGCACCACCATGTCCAACTAATATTTTGATTTTTTTGTGGAGACGAGATCTGAAAAAATTGTCCAAATTGGTCTCAAAAAACTCACTATGGCAATCTTCTTCACTTTGCCATCCAAAGTACTGGGATGACAGGCGTGAGACACCACACCAGCACACCCGCCCCACTTTTTTTTAAAACATCTGTTGTAACTGGGTGAGGCTACTCATGCCTGTCCTCCCAGTAATTTGGCAGGCATATGTGAGAGGATTGATTGACCGCAGCAGTTTAAGACCTCCCTGCGCAAATTGATAAGACTTCTGCTATGCAATGAGTAAAGTGTTAGGTGGGCATGGTTCTGCATGCCTGTTTTTGAAGCTACTTTGTAGGCTAAAAACTATATTCCCAGCTCCTGGGAATACTGAGGCAGTAGGATCTCCTCGGCCGAGAACTGAGGCTACGGTGGCCATGAGCATCCTGGGCAACAAAACGAGACTGACCAAAAAAAAAAAAAAAATTAAAGAATTAGGATGCAATTTTTTGATTTAAATTCCAGACAAATTTTTCTTTCTTTTTGTTTGTTTGTTGGTTTCTAACTCTGTTGCTCAGACTGGATCTCAGTAGCATGCTCAAGGCCACTGCAACCTCGACCTACTGGGCTCAGGCGATCCTTACTGCTCAATTTCCAAGTAGCTGGAACTACATGCATTGCCACCATGGCTGGCTAATATTTTGATTTTTACTGTAGAGATGTGGTCTCATCAAATTGCACAAACTCGTCCCAAACACCTGGACTCTGTCAATCTTCTCACCTTTCCCTCCCAAAGAGCTAGAATGACAGGCATAAGCCACTACACTCAGTCCTCATTTTTATTTTCCTTTGTAAATTGTCAGCTTTACCTGAGTGAGGTGTCTTATGCCTGTAATCCCAGAATTATGTCAGGAAGAGGCGAGATGTTTGCCTGAACCCAGGATTATTGAGCATATCCTGCACAACTATGCAAGACCTGTGCCCTATAGTAAATAAAACCAATAGACGGGCATGGTACATGCTTGTATTTCCAGCTACTTTAGGCCAAAGATGTTATTCCCGGCTACTATGAGGAATGAGACAGAAGGATCAACTGAGCCAAGCACCAAGACTGCACTGTCAACGAACATGTCACTGCTCTCAAACCTGGGCAAGAGAGTGAGATTGGCTAAAAAAAAAAAATTAAAGTATTAGGATTCAATTCTTTGATATATACTCCACCCAAATCATTCATTCATTCATTCTTTTTTTTTCCGAGTCAGTTTCTCACTCCCTTGCCCAGGTTGGAATGCAGTGGCAGACTCACGGCCACTATATCTGCCACCTTCTGGGCTCAGGTGATCCTTCCTCCTCAACCACCAAGTAGCTGAAACACCAGTCGTGCACCACCATGTCTGGCTAATATTTGATTTTATTGTAAAGAGGAGGTCTCAGAAAATTTCCCAAATTGGTCTCAAACACCTCACTCAGGCAATCCTCTCAACTTGGCCTCCCAAAGTACTGGGATGACAGGGATGAGCCACCACTGCTGCACACCCGGCCCTCCCGGCCCTCATTTTTAAAACATGTCCTCTTTAGGTGAGGTTACTCACGCCTGTCATCTCAGTAATTTGGCAGGCATATGATAGAGAATCGCCTGAGAGAAGGGGTTTGAAATCAGTCTGCACAAATTGACAAAACTTTTGCAATCCAATAAACAAAAAATTAGGTGGCCAATGTTTTTGCATGCCTGTTTTTCCGGTTACTTTGTAAGTGAAAACCTGTATTTCCAGCTACTGGGAAGACTGAAGCAGTAGGATCTCCTGAGCCCAGAACTAGGCTACGGTGGACATGATCATTCCACTACACTCCATCCTGGGCAACAGAGTGAGACTTGCTAAAATAAAAATTAAAGAATTAAGATTCAATTTTTTTATGTGAATTCCAGTCAAATCTTTCTTTCTTTCTGTTTCTGAGTCGGCTTCTAACTTTGTTGCTCAGACTGGAATGAAAGTAGCATGCTCAAGGCCACTGCAGCCTCATTCTACTGGGCTCAGGGGATCCTTACTGCTTAACTTCCAAGTAGCTGGAACCACAGACATGCGCCACCATAGCTGGCTAATCTTTTTTTTTTTTTTTTTGAGTTGGAGTCTCACTCTGTCGCCCAGACTGGAGTGCAGTGGCCGCTCCCAGCCACTGCAGCGCTCCTGCGATCCTTCCGCCTCAGCCTTCCGAGTAGCCAGAATTACAGGCGCGCGCTGCCACGCCCGGCTAATTTTTTGATTTATTGTAGAGATGAGGTCTCGCCTGCCCAGGCGGGTCTCGATCCCACGGGCTCAGGCAGTCTACTCACCACAGCCTCCCAAAGGCGCGGGATTACAGGCTGAGCCACCGAGCCTGGCTCGCTAAACTTTTGACTTTTCTTGTAGAGATGTTGTCTCACCGAATGGCACAAACTGGTTACAAACACCTGGAATCAGGCAATCATCTCACCTCTGCCTCCCAATTAGCTCGTATGACAGGCATGAGCCACTAAACCCAGCCCTTTTTTTTTTTACTTTTCAAATCGTCAACTTTACCTGGTTGAGGTGTCGCTTGCCTGTCATCCCATAACTTTGGCATGCAGAGGCGAGATGATTGCCTGAACCCAGGACTTCGTGCCCAGCCTGGGCAACTAAGCAAGACTTGTGCTATACAATTAATAAAACTTCTAGCCGTGCATGGTGGTACATGCCTGCATTTCCAATTACATTGTAGGCCAAAGCCGTTAGTTCTGGCTGCTAGGACGACTGAGGGAGATGGATCACCTGAGTCAAGCAGACCAAGCCCGTGGTGGCAACGAGCATTTCACTGTTCTCAAACCTGGGCAACAGAGTGAGACTGGCTAAAATTTCAAGTATCAGGATTCAATTTTTTGTTATATATTTCATCCAAATCATTCATTCATTCCTTCTTTCTTTTTCTCTCTGTCAGTTTCTAACTGTTGCCCAGGCTGAAATGCAGTGGCACACTCATAGCCACCGTAGCCTCAACCTACTGAGCTCAGGTCATCTTTCCGCCTCAACCTCCAAGTCGCTGGAACTAGCCATGCACCACCATGTCTGGCTAATATTTTGATTATTATTGTAGATATCACATCTCAAAAAATTACCCAAATAGGTCTTGAACACCTCACTCAGGCAATCCTCTCAACTTTGCCTCCCAAAGTACTGGGATGATAGGGATGAGCCACCACACCCGCACACCCTGTGCTCTTTTTTTAAAAAATGTCTGTTTGAACTAGGTGAGTTTATTCATGACTGTCATCCCAGTAATTACCAGGCATATGCCAGAGTATTTCCTGAGAGCAGGGGTTTGAGACCATCCTGCATAAATGGATGAGACTTCTGCTATTCAATGAATAAAAAATTAGGTTGGCATGGTTGTGGATGCTGGTGTTTTCAGCTCCTTTGTAGGCTAAAACCTATATTTCCAGTACTGGGAAGATTGAGACAATAGGATATCCTGGGCCCTGAAGTGGGGCTACCATGACCATGAGCATGTCTTTGTACTCAATCCTGGGCTACAGAGTGAGACTGGCCAAAAAACGAAAATTAAAGAATTAGGATTCAATTTTTTTGCTATAAATTTGAACCAAATCTTTCTTTCTTTCTGTTTCTCAGTCAGATTCTAACTCTGTTGCTCAGACTGGAATGCAGTAGCATGCTCAAGGTCACTGCAGCCTCGACCTACTAGGCTCAGGCTATCCTTACTGCTCAACTTCCAAGTAGCTGGAACTCCAGGCACACGCCACTATGGTTGGTTAATATTTTGTTTTTTGTTGTAGAGATGAGATCTCACCAAATTGCATAAATTGGTGCCGAACACCTGGACTCAGGCAATCTTCTCAACTTACCCTACCAAAGAGCTTGGATGTCAGTCATGAGCCTCTACACTCAACCCCTTTTTTTTCTTTTTACTTTTTTCATTGTCTGTTTTAGCTGAGTGATGTGTCTCATGCCTGTCATCCCAGAAATTTGGCACGGAGAGGCGAGATGATTGCAAGAACCCAGAACTTCAGGCCCAGCCTTGGCAACTAAGCAAGACCTGTGCTCTACAATAAATGAAACCACTAACCGGGCATGGTGATACAAGCATGCATTTTCAGCTATTTTGTAGGCTAAAGCTGTTAGTTCTTGCTACTAGAACGACTGAGGCAGAGGGATCCCCTGAACCAAGCAGACCAGCAGCAGATCCCCTGAGCCATGCAGACTGCGGTGGCTACGAGTCACTGCTCTCAAACCTGGACAACAGAGTGAGACTTGGTAAAAACAAAAAAATTAAAGTATCAGTGTTCAATTTTTTGATATATATTCCACCCAAATCATTCATTAATTCTTTCTTTCTTTTCTGAGTTTGTTTCTCACTCTGTTGCCCAGACTGGATTGCAGTGGCACACTCACGACCACCGTAGCCTTGACCTACTGGGCTCATGTGATCTTTCCACCTCGAACTAAAGTAGCTGAAAATAAAGTCGTGTACCACCATGTCTGGCTAATTTTGATTTTTATGGTCGAGACAAGGTCTCAAAAAATTGCCAAATTGATCTCAAACATGTCACTCTGGCTATCCTCTCAACTTGGCCTCCCAAAGTACTGGTATGACAAGGGTAAGACACCACACTTCCACACCAGGCCCTCTTTTGTTTTTAAATGACTGCTTTAACTGGGTGAGGTTACAAACGACAGTCCTCCCAGTAATTTGGGAGGCATATGAGAGATGATTGCCTGAGAGCAGTGGTTTAAGACCTCCTTTTGCATATTGACGAGACTTCTGCTATACAATGAATAAAAAATTAGGTGGGCATGGTTGTGCATGCCTGTGTTTCCTGCTACTTTTTAGGCTAAAACCTATATTCCAGCTACTGGGAAGACTGAACAGTAGGCTCTCCTGAGCCCAGAACTGAGGCTACAGTGGCCAGAGCATGCCACTGCACTCCATCCTGGGCAACAGAGTGAGACTGGCTAACAACAAAAAAATAAGGAATTAGAATTCAAGATTTTTATGTGAATTTCAGCCAAATCTTTCTTTTTTGTTTCTGAGTCGGGTTCTAACTCTGCTGCTCAGACTGGAATGTGGTAGCATGCACAAGGCCACCGCAGCCTCGACCTACTGGGCTCAGGTGATCCTTACTGTTCAACTTCCAAGACGCTGGAACTACAGGCATGTACCACCACGGCTGGCTAATATTTTGATTTTTATTGTAGAGATGAGGTCTCACCAAATTGCACAAACTGGTCCCGCACACCTGGACTCTGGTAATCCTCTCACCTTGCCATCCCAGAGAGCTGAGATGACAGGCATGAGCCAGTACACCCAGTCTTTATTTTTTTAGTTTTTAAATGCTTTGCTTTACCTGGGTGAGTTGTGTCATGTGTGTCATCCCAGAACTTTCGCAGACAGAGGCAAGATGATTGCCTGAACACAGGACGTCAAGCCCAGTCTGGGCTACTAAGCAAGACCTGTGCTACACAATAAATAAAACTACTAGTCGGGCATGGTGGTACATGCCTGTATTTCGAGCTACTTTGTAAGCCAAAGCAGTTAGTTCTGGCTACTAGGACAATTGAGGCAGAAGGATCACCTGAACCAAGCAGACCAAGTCTGAGATGGCAACAAGCGTCACTGCTCTGAAACCTGGGCAACAGGGTGAGACTGGTTAAAAAAAAATTGAAGTATTAGGATTCAATTTTTTTATATGTATTTCACCCAAATCATTCATTCATTCATTTTTTCTCTGTCTGTTTCACACTCTTTTTCCCAGGCTGAAATGCAGTGGCACACTCATGGCCACCGAAGCCTGGACCTACTGGGCTCAGATGATCCTTCCATCTCAACTTCCAAGTAGTTGAAACTACAGTCATGCACCACCATATCCGGCTAATATTTCGATTTTTATTGTAGAGACGAGGTCTCAAAAAATTGCCCAAATTGGTCTCGAACTACTCACTCAGACAATTCTCTCAGCTTGGCCTTCCAAAGTACTGCGATGAGAGGAGTGAGTTACCACACCCGCACACTCAGCCCTCCTTTTTTAAAAAATGTCTGTTTTAACTAACTGAGGATCCTCACGCCTCTAATTCCAGTACTTTGCAGGCATATGCCAGAGGATTGCCTGAGAGCAGGGTTTGAAACCAGCCTGGGCAAGTTGATGATACTTCTGCTATCCAATGAATAAAAACTTAGGTTGTCATTGTTGTGTGTGTCTGTGTTTCCAGCTACTTTGTAGGCTAAAACCTGTATTTCCAGCTACTGGTAAGACTGAGGCAGTAGGATCTCCTTAGCCCAGAACTGAGGCTACAATGGCCAAAAGCATACCACTGTACTCCATCCTGGGCAACAGAGTGAGACTGGCTAAAAAGAAAAAAAAATTAAAGAATTAGGATTTAATTTTTTGATGTGAATTCCTGACAAATCTTTCTTTATTTCTGATCTGAGTCTGGTTCTAACTGTTGCTCAGACTGGAATGCAGTAGCATGCTCAATGCCACCGCAGCCTCGAACTACTGGGCTCAGGCGATCCTTACTGCTCAACTTCCAAGAAGCTGGAACTACAGGCATGCGCCACCAGGGTTTACTAATATTTTGATTTTTATTGTAGAGACAAGGTCTCACCAAATTGCACAAACTCGTCCCCAACACCCAGACTCTGGCAATCTCCTCACCTTGCCCTCCCAAATAGCTAGGATGACAGGCATGATCCATGACACCAGGCCTTATTTTTTTACTTTTTAAATTGTCTGAATTACCTGGGTGAGGTGTCTTATGCCTGTCATCCCAGAATTTTGGCAGGCAGAGGCGAGATGATTGCCTGAGCCCAGGTCTTTGATCCCATCCTGGGCAACCATGCAAGACCTGTGCTCTACAATGAATAAAACCACTAGCCAGGCATGGTTGTACATGCTTGTATTTCCAGCTAATTTGTAGGCGAAAGCTGATAGTTCTGACTACTAGGACAACTGAGGCAGAAGGATCACTTGAGCCAAGCAGATAAGGACTGCGGTAGCAATGAGCATGTCACGGCCCTCAAACCTGGGTCACAGAGTGAGATTGACTAAAAAAAAGTAAATAAAGTATTAGAATTCAATTTTTTGATATATATTCCACCCAAATCATTCAATTATTCTTTCTTTTTTTCTCTCTCTCTCAGTTTCTAACTCTGTTGCCCAGGCTGGAATGCAGTGGCAAACTCATGGCCACCATAGCCTCAACCTACTGGGCTCAGGTGATCTTTATGTCTCTATCTCTAAGTTGCTGGAACTCGTCATGCACCACCATGTGCAGCTAATATTTTGATTTTTATTGTAGAGACGACGTCTCAAAAAAGTTGCCCAAATTGGTCTTGAACACCTCACTCAGGCAATCCTCTCAACTTTGCCTCCCAAAGTACTAGGATGACAGGGTGAGCCTCCAAAACTGCACACCTGGCCCTCTTTTATTTTTAAATGTCTGTTTTAACTAGATGAGGTTACTCATGACTGTCATCCCAGTAATTTAGCAGGCATATGCCAGAGGATTGCCTGAGAGCGGGAGTTTGAGACCAACCTGTGCAAATTGATGAGACTTCTGCTATAAAATGAACAAAAAATTAGGTTGGCATGGTTGTGTATGCCTGTGTTTCCAGCCTACTTTGTAGGCTAAATCCTATATTTCCAGTGACTGGGTAGACTGAGACAGTAGGATCTCCTGAGGTCAGAAGTGAGGCCACAGTGGCCATGAGCATGCCATTGCACTCCATCTGGGCCTACAGAGAGAGACTGGCTAAAAAAATTAAATAATTAGAATTCAATTTGTTTCTATGAATTCAAGCCAAATCTTTCTTACTTTCTATTTCTCAGTCAGATTCTAACTCTGTTGTTCAGACTGGTATAAAGTAGCATGCTCAAGGTCTTTGCAGCCTCGAACTACTTGTCTCAGGCGATCCTTACTGCTCAACTTTCAAGTAGCTGGAACTATAGGCATGTGCCACCAGGGCTGGCTAATATTTTGATTTTTATTGTAGAGATAAGATCTCACCAAATTGCACAAACTGGTCCTGAACACCCATATTCTGTCAATGTTCTCATCTTGCCCTCCCAAAGGGCTCAGATGACAGGCATAATCCACGACACCAGGCCTTATTTTTTTTTACTTTTTAAGTTGTTTGCATTACCTGAGTGAGGTGTCTTATGCCAGTCATCCCAGAATTTTGGCAGGAAAAGGCAAGATTATTGCCTGAGCCCAGGATTTTGAGCCCATCCTGGGCAAGTACACAAGACCTGTGCTCCACAATAAAAATAAAACCGCTAGCCAGGCATGGTGTTGCATGCTTGTATTTCCAGGTACGTTATAGGCCAAAGCTGATAATCCCGGCTACAAGGACGACTGTTGCAGAAGGATCACTTGAGCCAAGCAGACCAGGACTGCGGTGGCAAAGTGCATGTCACTTCTCTCAATCCTGGACAACAGAGTGAGACTAGCTAAAAAAAAAATTAAAGTTTAGTGTTCAATTTTTTCATATATATTCCACCAAAATCATTCACTCATTCTTCTTTTTTTTTTCTTACTAGGTTTCCCACTCTGTTGCCCAGGATTGCAGTGGATTGCAGTGGCACACTCATGGCCACCATTGCCTCGACCTACTGGGCTCAGGTGATCCTAATGCCTCAACTTCTAAGTAGCACCACCATGTCCAGCTAATATTTTGATTTTTATTGTAGAGACGAGATCTCAAAAAATTGCCCAAATTGGTCTCGAACAACTCACTCAGGCAATCCTCTCAACTTGGCCTTCCAAAGTACTGCGAGGACAGGGGTAAGCTACCACACCCGCACACCCACCCTCCTTAGTTTTTAATGTCTATTTTAACTAGCTGAGGTTACTCATGCCTATAATCTCAGTAATTTGGCAGGCATATGTGAGAGGATTGCCTGAGAGCAGGTGTTTGAGACCAGCCTGTGAAAGTTGAGGACACTTCTGCTATCCAATGAATAAAAAATTAGGTGGTCATTGTTGTGCATGTCAGTGTTTCCAGCTACTCTGTAGGCTAAAACCTCATTGCCAGCTACTGGGAAAACTGAGGAAGTAGGATCTCCTGTGCCCAGAACTGAGGCTACTGTGGCCATGAGCATACCACTGCACTCCATCCTGGACAACAGAGTGAGACTGACTAAAAAAAAAATAAAGAATTAGGATTCAATTTTTTGATGTGAATTCCAGCCAAATGTTTCTTTATTTCTGTTTCTGAGTCAGCTTCTAACTCTTTTTCTCAGGCTGGAATGCAGTAACATGCTCAATGCCACTGCAGCCTCGATCTACTGGGCTCAGGCGATCCTTACTGCTCAACTTCCAAGTAACTGGACCTACATGTGCCACCAGGGCTGGCTAATATTTTAATTTTTATTGTAGAGACGAGGTCTCACCAAATTGCAGACTGGTTCTAAACACCCGGACTCAGGCAATCTTCTCACCTAGCCTTCCCAAAGAGTTAGAATGACAGGCATGAGCCACTACACCCAGCACTTTTTTTCTTTGAAATTTTTTCATTGTCTGCTTTAGCTTGGTGATGAGTCTCATGCCTGTCATCCCAGAAATTTCTCATGCAGAGACGAGATGATTCCCTGAACCCAGGACTTCGAACCCAGCCTGGGCAACTAAGCAAGACCTGTGCTCTACAATAAATAAACCACTAACTGGGCATGGTGGTACATGCCTGCATTTTCAGCTACTTTCTAGGCCAAAGCTGTTAGTTCCGGCTACTAGGACGACTGAGTCAGAAGGATCACCTGAGCCAAGCAGACCAGGACGGCGGTGGCAATGAGCATGTCGCTGCTCTCAAACCTGGACAACAGAGTAAGACTAGCTAAAACAACAACAAAAAATCAAGTATTAGTGTTAATATTTTGATATATATTCCACCCAAATTCTTCATTCATTCTTTCTTTTTTTTTCTGAGTCAGTTTTTCTCTCTGTTGCCCAGGCTGGATTGCAGTGACACACTCATGGCCACTGTAGACTCGACCTACTGGGCTCATGTGATCCTTCTGCCTCAACCTCCAAGTAGCTGAAAATACAGTCGGGAACCACCATGTCCGACAAATATTTTTATTTTCATAGTAGAGACGAGGTCTCAAAAAATTGCCCAAATTGGTCTCAAACACCACACTCAGGCAAACCTCTCAACTTGGCCTCCCAAAGTACTGCGATGACAGGGGTGAGACACCACACCTGAACACTAAGCCCTCTTTTGTTTTTTAAATGACTGTTTTAACTGGGTGAGGTTACACACATCTGTCCTCCCAGTAATTTGGGAGGCTTATGCGAGAGGATTACCTGAGAGCAGTGATTTAAGACCTCCCCGTGCCAATTGACAGGACTTCTGCTATACAATGAATAAAAAACTAGGTGGGCATGTTTGTGCATGCTGTGTTTCTTTCTACTTTGTAGGCTAAAATCTATATTTTCAGCTAGTGGGCAGAATGAGTCAGTAAGATCTCCTGAGTCCAGAACTGAGGCTACTTGGCCATGAGCATGCCACTGCACTCCATCTTTGGCAACAGAGTGAACCTGGCCAAAAAAAATTCAAGAATTAGGATTCAATATTTTGATGTGAATTCCAGCCAAATCTTTCTTTATTTCTGTTTTTGAATTGCATTCTAACTCTGTTGCTCAGACTGGAATGCAATAGCATGCTCAATGCCATCGCAGCCACCAACTACTGGGCTCAGACGATACTCACTGCTCAACTTCCAAGTAACTGTAACTACAGACATGCACCACCACCAGTGCTGGTTAATATTTTGATTTTTATTGTAGAGATGACATCTCACTGAATTGTACAAACTGGTCCTGAACACCCGGACTATAGCAATCTTCTCACCTTGCCCTCCCAAAGGATGACAGGCATAATCCACTACACCCATCCCTTATTATTTTTTTTTTTTACTGTTTATATTGTCTGCATTACCTGGGTGAGGAGTCTTATGCCTGTCATCCCAGAATTTCTGCAGGCAGTGGTGAGTGGATTGCCTGAACCTAGGACTTCGAACCCAGCCTGGGCACTAAGCAAGACTTGTGCTCTACAATAAAGAAAATCACTAGCTGGAAACGGCGGTACATGCCTGGATTCCCAATTACTTTGAAGGTCAAAGCTTTTCATTCTGGCTACTAGGACGTCTGAGGCAGAAGGATCACCTGAGCCAAGCAGCACAAGACAGCAGTGGCAACGAGCATGGCACTTTTCTCAAACCTGGGCAACAGAGTGAGACTGGCTAAAAAAA
Source organism: Cephalopachus bancanus (assembly GCA_027257055.1). NCBI lineage: Eukaryota > Metazoa > Chordata > Mammalia > Primates > Tarsiidae > Cephalopachus > Cephalopachus bancanus. The sequence continues at coordinate 48,915 of JAPVLO010001638.1, read as the reverse complement.
AAATTAATGTATTAGGATTCAATTTTTTCATTTATACTCCACCCAAATCATTCATACATTCTTTCTTCTTTCTCTGTCGGTTCCACACTCTGTTGCCCTGGCTGGAATGCAGTAGCACACTCATGGCCACCATAGCCTCCACCTATTGGGCTCAGGTGATCCTTCTGAATCAACCTCCAAGTTGCTGGAACTAGTCGTGCACCACCATTTCCGGCTAATATTTTGATTTTTATTGTAGAGACAACATCTCAAAAAGGCGCCCAAATTGGTCTTGAACACCTTACTCAGGCAATCCTCTAAACTTTGCCTCCCAAAATACTGGGATGACAGTGGTGAGCCAACAAACCTGCATACCGCGCTCTTTTTATTTTTTAAATGTCTGTTTTAACTAGGTGAGGTAGCTCATACCTGTCATCCCAGCAATTTGGCAGGCATATGTGAGAGGATAGTATGACAGCAGCAGTTTGAGACCAGCCTGCACAAATTGACGAGACTTCTGCTCTACAATTAATAAAAAATTAGGTTGGCATGGTTGTGGATGCCTGTGTTTCCAGCTACTTTGTAGGCTAAAACCTATATTTCCAGTTACTGGGAAAACTGAGGCAGTAGGATCTCTTGAGCCTAGTAGTGAGGCTACGGTGGCCAAGAGCATGCCACTGCACTCCATACTGGGCAACAGAGTGAGCCTGGTTTAAAAAAAAATTAAAGATGAGTATTCAATTTTTTGCTATGAATTCAAGTCAAATCTTTCTTTCTTTCAGTTTCTCAGTCAGGTTCTAACTCTGTTGCTCAGACTGGAATGCAGTCTCCACCTACTGGGTTCGGGCGATCCTTACTGCTCAACTTCCAAGTAGCTGGAACTCCAGGCACTCGCCACTGTGACTGCTAATATTTGATTTATGTTGTAGAGATGAGATCTCACCGAATTGCACAAACTGGTCCCAAACACCTCAATTCAGGCAATCTTCTCACCTTACCCTCCCAAAGAACGGGGATGACAGGCATGAGCCACTACATCCAGTTCCTTTTTTTTAATAACTTTTTTAATTGTCTGCTTTAGCTGAGTGACATGTCTCATGCCTGTCATTCCAGAAATTTGGCACGTAGAGGTGAGACGATTGCCTGAAACCAGGTCTTCGAGCCCAACCTCGGCAACTAAGCAAGACCTGTGCTATTCAATAAATAAAACCACTAACCAGGCATGGTGGTACATGCCTGCATTTTCAGCTACTTTGTAGGCCAAATCTGTTAGTTCTGGCTACCAGGATGACTGAAGGAGAAATATTACCTGAGCCAAGCAGACCATGACTGCGGTGGCAGAGTATGCCACCTCTCTCAAACCTGGACAACAAAGTGGGAGTAGCTAAAAATGTACTAGTGTTCATTTTTTTGATGTATATTCCACCCAAATTATTCATTCATTCATTCTTATTTTTCTGAGTTGGATTCTCACTCTTTTGCCCGGGCTGGATTACAGTGGCACACTCATGGCCACCATAGCCTCAATTTATTGGGCTCAGGTGACCCTTCCGCCTCAACATCCAAGTAACTGAAAATTCAGTCGTGCATCACAATGTCTGGCTAATATTTTGAGTTTTATGGTCGAGAGAAGATTTCAAAAAATTGCACAAATTGGTCTCAAACACCTCACTCAGGCAATCCTCTCAGCTTGGCCTCCCAAAGTACTGGGATGACAGTGGTGAGACAGCACACCTGCATACCTGGCCCGCTTTTTTTTTTAATGACTGTTTTAACTGGGTGAAGTTACACACGCCTGTCCTCCAGTATTTTGGCAGTCATATGCGAGAGGATTGCCTGAGAGTAGTTGTTTAAGAAATCCCTTCACAAATTGACCAGACTTCTGCTATACAATGAATAAAAAATTAGGTGGGCATGCTTGTGCATGACTGTGCTCACTGCTACTTTATAGGCTAAATCCATATTTCTAGATACTCGGAAGACTGAGGTAGTAGGATCTCCTGAGACCAGAACTGAGGCTACGGTGGCCAGAGCATGCCACTGCATTCCATCCTGGGCAACAGAGTGAGACTGGCTAAAAAAAAAAAAATAATTAATTAATTAGGATTCAATTTTTTGATTTGAATTTCAGCCAAATCTTCCTTTCTTTCTGTTTCTGAGTTGGGTTCTAACTCTGTTGGTCAAACTGGAACTCAGTAGCATGCTCAAGGCCACCCCAGCCTCAACCTACTGGGCTCAGGTGATCCTTACTGCTCAATTTCCATTTTGCTGGAACTACAGGCATGTGTCACCATGGCTGTGTAATAGTTTGGTTTTTACTATAGAGATGAGGTCTCATCGAATTGTACGAACTGGTCCCGAACCCCCAGATGTGGCAATCGTCTCACCTTTCCCACCCAAAGAGCTAGAATGACAGGCATGAGCCACGACACGCAGCCCTTATTTTTTTTCCTTTTCAAATTGTCTGCTTTACCTGGGTGAGGTGTCTTATGCCTGTAATCCCAGAATTTTGGCAGGAAGAGGCAAGATGATTGCTTGAAACCAGGAATCGAGCCCAACTTGGGCAACTGAGCAAGACCTGTGCTCTAATAAATAAAACCACTAACCGGGCATGGTGGTACATGCCTGCATTTTCAGCTACTTTGTAGGCCAATGCTGTTAGTTCTGGCTACTAGGACAACTGAGGCAGAAGGATCACCGGAGCCAAGCAGACCAGGACTGTGGTGGCAATGAAAATGTCACTTCTCTCAAACCTGGACAACAGAGTGAGACTAGCTAAATAAAATTAAAGTATTAGTGTTCAATTTTTAAATATATATTCCACCCAAATCATTCATTCATTCTTTCTTTTTTTTTCTGAGTCGATTTCTCACTCTTTTGCCCAGGCTGGATTGCAGTGACACACTCACAGCCACCGTAGCGTCGATTTATTGGGCTCAGGTGATCCTTCCGCCTCAACCTCCAAGCAGCTGAAAATACAGTCATGCACCACCATGGCCGGCTAATATTTTATGGTCGAGACGAGGTATCAGAAAATTGCCCAAATTGGTCTCAAACACCTCACTCAGGCAATCCTCTCAACTTTTACTCCCAAAGTACTAAGATAAGAGGCGTGAGACACCACATCCGCACACATGGCCCTCTTTTTTTTTAAAATGACTGTTTTAACTGCGTGAGCTTACACACACCTGTCCCCCCAGTAATTTGGAAGGCATATTCGAGAGGATTGCCTGAGATCAGTGGTTTAAGACATCCCCACGCAAATTGACGAGACTTCTGCTATACAATGAATAAAGAATTAGGTGGGTATGGTTGTGCATGCCTGTGTTTCCTGCTACTTTTTAGGCTAAAACCTGTATTTCCAGCTACTGGGAAGAGTGAGGCTATAGAATCTCCTGAGCCCAGAACTGAGGCTATGGTGGCCAGAGCATGCCACAGCTCTCCATCCTGGGCAACAGAGTGGTACTGGCTAAAAATAATAATAATAATAATAAAGAATTAGAATTCAATATTTTTATGTGAATTCCAGGCAAATCTTTCTTTCTGTTTCTGAGTCGAGTTCTAACTCTGTTGCTCACACTAGAATGCAGCAGCATGCACAAGGCCACCGCAGCCTCGACCTATTGGGCACAGGTGATCCTTACTGTTCAACTTCCAAGTAGCTGGAACTACAGGGATGCACCACCATGGTTGGATAATATTTTGATTTTTATTGTAGAAATGAGGTCTCACCGAATTGCACAAACTGGTCCTGAACACCTGAACTCTGGCAATCTTGTCACCTTTCCCTACCAAAGAGCTGGGATGACAGGCATGAGCCAGTACACCCAGTTTTTTGCTTTTTTTTTTTTTAGTTTTTAAATTCTCTTCTTTACCTGGGTGTGTTGTGTCATCAGTGTCATCCCAGAACTTTCCCAAACAGAGGCAAGATGATTGTCGGAACCCAGGACTTCGAGCCTAGCCTGGGAAACTAAGTAAGACCTGTGCTCTACAATAAATAAAACTACTAGCTGGGCATGGTGGTACATGCCTGTATTTCAAGCTACTTTGTAGGCCAAAGCTGTTAGTTCTGGCTACTAGGACGACTGAGGCAGAAGGATCACCTGAGCCAAGCAGACCAAGTCCGTGGTGGCAACGAGCATGTCACTGTTCTCTAACCTGAGCAACAGAGTGAGACAGACTAAAAATAAAGTATTGGATTCAAGTTTTTCATATATATTCCACCCAAATCATTCATTCATTATTATTTTTTTCTCTGTCGATTTCACACTCTGTTGCCCAGGCTGGAATGCCGTAGAACACTGACAGTCATCGTAGCCTCGACCTATCGGCTCAGGTAATCCTTCCGCCTCAACCTCCAAGCAGCTGAAAATTCAGTCGTGCACCACAATGTCTGGCTAATATTTTGATGTTTATGGTCTAGACAAGGACTCAAAATTTGCCCAAATTGGTCTCAAACACCTCACTCAGGCAATCCTCTCAATTTGGCCTCCCATAGTACTGGGATGACAGTGGTGAGACAGCACACCCGCACACCTGGCCCGCTTTTTTAAGTGACTGTTTTAACTGGTGAGGTTACTCACGCCTGTCTTCCAGTAATTTGGCAGGCATATGCGAGATGATTGTCTGAGAGCAGTTGTTTAAGACATTCCTTCGCAAATTGATGAGACTTCTGCTATCCAATGAATAAAAAATTATGTGGGCATGGTTGTACGTGACTCTGTTTACTGCTACTTTGTAAGCTAAAACCTGTATTTCTAGCTACTGGGAAGACTGAGGCAGTAGGATCTCCTGAGACCAAAACTGAGGCTATGGTGGCCAGATCATGCCACTGCACTCCATCCTAGGCAACAGAGTGAGACTGGCTAAAAAAAAAAATAATAATTAATTAATTAGGATTCAATTCTTTGATTTGAATTTCAGCCAAATCTTCCTTTCTTTCTGTTTCTGAGTCAGGTTCTAACTCTGTTGCTCAGACTGGAACTCAGTAGCATGCTCAAGGCCATCGCAGCCTCAACCTATTGGGCTCAGGCGATCCTTACTGCTCAATTTCCAAGTAGCTGGAATGACAGGCATGTGCCATCATGGCTGGCTAATATTTTGATTTTTACTGTAGAGATGTGAACTCTTCGAATTGCACAAACTGGTCCCGAACCCCCAGACTGTGGCAATCGTCTCACCTTTTCCACCCAAAGAGCTAGAATGACAGGCATGAGCCACTACACTCACCCCAATTTTTTTTCCTTTTCAAATTGTCTGCTTTACCTGGGTGAGGTGTCTTATGCCTGTAATCCCAGAATTTTGGCAGGAAGAGGCAAGTTGATTGCCTGAACCCAGGATATCGAGCCCATTTTGTGCAACCACACAAGACCTGTGCTCTTCAGTAAATAATACCACTAGCGTGGTGGTATATGCATGTATTTCCAGTTACTTTGTAAGCCAAAGTTGTTATTACTGGCTACTAGGTCGACTGAAGCAGAAGGATCACCTGAGCCAAGCAGACCAGAACGGCGGTGGCAACGAGCATGCCACTGCTCTCAAACCTGGGCAACAGAGTGAGATTGACTGAAAACAAAATTAAAGTATTAGGATTCAATTTTTCGACACATATTCCACCCAAATTATTCATTCATTCTTTCTTTCTTTTCTTCTGAGTCAGTTTCTCACTCCCTTGCCCAGGCTGGAATGCAGTGGCAAACTCACGGCCACTGTAGCCTCCACCTACTGGGCTCTGGTGACTGAGCTCTGGTGATCCTTCCACCTCAACTTCCAATTAGCTGAAATAACAGTCATGCACCACGATGTCTGGCTAAAATTTGATTTTTATTGTATAGACTAGGTCTCAGAAAATTGCCCAAATTGGTCTTGAACACCTCACTCAGGCAATCCTCTCAACTTGGTCTTCCAAAATACTGGGATGACAGGGGTGAGACACCACACCCACACACCTGGTCCTCTTTTTTTAAAAAAATGACTGTTTTAACTGGATGAGCTTACACACACTTGTCATCCCAGTAATTTGCCAAGCATACGCAAGAGGATTGCCGGAGATCAGTGGTTTAAGACATCCCTGCACAAATTAACGAGACTTCTGCTATATAATGAATAAAAAATTAGGTGGGCATGATTGTGCATAACTGTGTTTCCTGTTACTTTATAGGCTAAAACCTATATTTCTAGCTACTGGGAAGATTGAGGCCGTAGGATCTCCTGAGTCCAGAACTGAGGCTACAGTGGCCAGAGTATGCCACTGCACTCCATCCTTGGCAACAGAGTGAGACTGGCTAAAGAAAATAATTAAAGAATTAGAATTCAATATTTGTATGTGAATTCCAGCCAAATCGTTCTTTCTTTCTGTTTCCGAGTTGGGTTCTAACTCTGTTGCTCAGACTGGAATGCAGTAGCATGCACAAGGTCACCGCAGCCTCAGCCTACTGGGCTCAGGTGATTCTTGCTCTTCAACTTCCAAGTAGCTGGAACTACAGGCATGAGCCACTAAGACTGGTGAATATTTTGATTTATATTGTAGATCAGATCTCGCCGAATTGCACAAACTGGTCCCAAACACCTGAACTCAGACAATCTTACCCTCCCAAAGAACTAGGATGACAGGCATGAGCCCCTACACCCAGCCCTTTTTTTTTTCTTTTTTCATTGTCTGCTTTACCTGGGTGAAGTGTCTCATGCCTGTCTACCCACAACTTTGGCACTCAGAGGCGAGATGATTTCCTGAACCCAGGACTTCGAGCCCAGTCTGGGCAACTAAGCAAGACCTGTGCTCTACAATAAATAAAACCACTAGCCATTCATGGTGTTACATGCCTGTATTTATAGCTACTTTGTAGTCCAAAGCTGTTAGTTCCGGCAACTAGGACGACTGATGCCATAAGGGAGTCACGCAGACCAGGTTGTAGGATCTCCTGAGTCCAGAACTGAGGCTATGGTGGCCAGAGTATACCACTGCACTCCATCTTGGGCAACAGAGTGAGACTAGTTAAATAAAATTAAAGTATGTGTCAATTTTTTCATATATATTCCACCCAAATCATTCATTCATTCTTTCTTTTTTTCTGAGTCAGTTTCTCACTCTGTTGCCCTGGCTGGATTGCAGTGGTACACTCAAAGCCACCATAGCCGCCACCTACTGGGCCTAGGTGATCCTTCCACCTCAACCTCCAAGTAGCTGAAAATACAGTCGTGCACCACCATGTCCGGGCAATTTTTTCATTTTGTTGTAGAGACGACTTCTCAAAAAATTACCCAAATTGGTCTCGAACAGCTCACTCAGTCAATCCATTCAACCTGTCCTTCCAAATTACTGCGATGACAGATTTGAGCCACCACACCTGCACACCCAGCCCTCTTTTTAAAAAATGTCTGTTTAAACTAGCTACGGTTACTCACGACTGTAATACCAGTAATTTGGCAGGCATATGCGAGAGGATTGACTGAGAGCAGGTGGTGACCAGTCTGTGTAAATTGACTAGACTTCTGCTTTACAATGAATAAAAACTTAGGTGGGCATGGTCCTGTGCCTGTGTTTCCAGCTACTTTGAAGGCTAAACCTATATTTCGAGCTACTGGGAAGCCTGAGGCAGTAGGATCTCCTGATCCCAGAACTTAGGCTACTGTGTCCATGAGCATGCCACCGCACTCCATCCTGGGCAAAAGAGTGAAACTGGCTAAAAAAAAAAATAAAGAATTACGATTCAATTTTTTGATGTGAATTCGAGTCAAATCTTTCTGTCTTTCTGTTTCTGAGTGGAGTTCTAACTCTCTTGCTCAGACTGGAATGCAGTAGTATTCTCAAGGCCACCGCAGCCTAGACCTATTGGGGTCAGGAAATCCTTACTGCTCAACTTCCAAGTAGCTGGAACTACAGGCATGTGCCACCAGGGCTGGCTAATATTTTGATTTTTATTGTAGAGATGAAGTCTCACCAAATTACACAATCTGGCCTGAACACCTGAACTCAGGCAATCTTCTCACCTTGCCCTCCCAAAGAGCTAGGATGATAGGCAGGAGCCAATACACCCAACCCTTATATTTTTTACTTTTTAAATTTTCTGCTTTACCAGGGTGAGGTGTCTCATGCCTGTCTTCCCCAGATTTTGGCAGGCAGAGGCGAGATGATTGCCTGAACCCAGTACTTCGAGCCCAACCTGGGAATCTAAGCAAGACCAGTTCTCTACGATAAATAAATGGTGGTACATGCCTGCATTTCCAGCTCCCTTGTAGGCAAAAGCTGTTAGTTCCAGCTACTAGGATGACTGATTCAGAAGGATGACCCAAGCAAAGAAAAGGAAGACTGCTGGGGCAGTGAGCATGTCACTGCTATGAAACCTGGACAACAGAGTGAGACTGGCTAAAAAAAAAAATTAAGCCGGGCTCGGTGGCTCAGCCTGTAATCCCGCGCCTTTGGGAGGCTGAGGTGAGTGGATTGCCTGAGCCCGCGGGATTGAGACCCGCCTGGGCAGCGAGACCTCATCTCTACAATAAATCAAAAAATCAGCCGGGCATGGTAGTACATGCCTGTAATTCCGGCTACTTGGAAGGCTGAGGCGGAAGGATCGCCGGAGCCCAGCAGGTTGAGGCTGCGGTGGCCGGAAGCAGCCACTGCACTCCAGTCTGGGCGACAGAGTGAGACTCCAACTCAAAAAAAAAAAAAAAAAAAAAAAAATTAAAGTATTAGGATTCAATTTTTTGATATACATTCCACCCAAATCATTCATTCCTTTTTTCTTGTTTTTTTCTGATTTGGCTTCTCACTCCTTTGCCCAGGCTGGAATGCAGTGGCACACTCACGGCTATGGTAGCCTCGACCTACTGGGCTCAGGTGATCCTTCCACCTCAACCTCCAAGTAGCTGAAACTACAGTCATGCACCACCATGTGTGGCTAATATTTTGATTTTTATTGTAGAGACAAGGTCTCAAAAAATTGCCCAAATTTGTCTCGAACCCCTCACCTAGGCAATCCTCTCAACTTGGCCTCCCAAAATACCGGGATGACAAGGGTGAGCCAACACACCCGCACACCCAGCCCTTTTTATTTTTTAAATGTCTGTTTTACCTAGGTGAGGTAACTCACGCCTGTCATCCCAGTAATTTGGAAGGTATATGTGAGAGGATTGCCTGAGAGCAGCAGTTTGTGACCAGCCAGCGCAAATTGACGAGACTTCTGCCTAACAACTAATAAAAAATTAGGTAGGCATGGCTGTGCATGCCTGTTTTTTCAGCTACTTTGTAGGCCAAAACCTATATTTCTAGTTACTGGGAAGACTGAGGCAGTAGGATCTTCTGAGCCCAGAATTGAGGCTACGGTGGCCATGAGCCTGCCACTGTACTCCATCCCGGCAACAGAGTGAGACTGGCTTAAAAAAAAGAAATTAAACAGTTAGGAATCAATTTTTTTATGTGAATTCCAGCCTAATCTTTTTTTTCTTTATGCTTCTGAGTTGGATTCTAACAGCGTTGCTCAAACTGGAATGAAGTAGCATGCTCAAGGCAACCGCAGCCACCACTACTAATCTCAGGCGATTCTTACTGCTCAACTTGCAAGTAGCTGGAACTACAGGCATGCACCACCATAACTGGCTAATATTTTCCTTTTTATTTTAGAGTTGAGGTCTCTCCGAATGGCACAAACTGGTCCCGAACACCTGGACTCAGGCAATCTTCTTACATGCTCTCCCAAAGAGCTGGGATGACAGCCATGACCCACTGCACCCAGCCCTTTTTTTCAAAACTTTTTAAATTGTCTGCTTTACCTGGATGAGGCGTCTCATGCCTGTCATCCCAGAACATTGTCAGGCAGAGGCAAGATGATTGCCTGAAAGCAGGACTTCGATCTCAGCCTGGGCAACTATGCAAGACCTGGGCACTACAATAAATAAAACCACTAACCCTGCATGGTGGTACAGACCTGTATTTCCAGCTACTTTGTAGGCCAAAGCTGTTAGTTCCGGCTACTAGGATGACTGAGGCAGAAGGATCATCTGAACCAAACAGACCCAGTCTGTGGTAGCAACAAGTATGTTACTACTCTCAAACCTGGGCAACAGAGTGAGACTGGACAAAAAAAAAATTGAAGTATTAGGGTTCAATTTTTTGTTATATATTCCACCCAAATCATTCATTCTTTCTTTCTTTTTTCTTTCTGAGTCAGTTTCTCCCTCTGTTGTCCATGCTGGAATGCAATGGCACACTCACGGCCACCATAGCCTCCACCTGCTGGGCTCAGGTGCTCCTTCCACCTCAAGCTCCAAGTAGCTGAAACTACAGTTGTGCACCACCATATCCGGCTAATATTTTGATTTTTATTGTAGAGACGAGGTCTCAAAAAATTGCCCAAATTGGTCTCAAATACCACACTCAGGAATCCTCTCAACATGGACTGCCAAAGTACTGGGATGACAGGGTGAGCCACCACACCCACAAACCGGCCCTCTTTTTTAATAAAATGTCTATTTTAACTAGGTGAGGTTACTCACGCCTGTCATCCCAGTAATTTGGCAGATATATGCAAGAGGATTGCCTGAGAGCAGGGGATTGAGACCAGCCTGCGCAAATTGACGAGACTTCGGCTATACAATGAATAAAAAATTATGTGGGCATAGTTGTGCATGTCTGTGTTTCCAGCTAATTTTTTAGGCTAAAACCTATATTTCCAGCTACTGGGAAAACTGAGGCAGTAGGATCTCCTGAGCCTAGAACTGAGGCTATGGTGGCCATGAGCTTGCTACTGCACTCCATCCTGGGCAACAGACAGAGACCGGTTAAAAAAAAATTAAGAATTGGAATTCAATTTTTGGATGTGAATTCCAGCCAAATCTTTCTTTCTTTCTGTTTCTGAGTCAGGTTCTAACTCCGTTGCTCAGACTGGAATGCAGTAGCATGCTCAAGGCCACCGCAGCCTCGACCTACTGGGCTCAGGGAATCCTTACTGCTCAACTTCCAAGTAGCTGGAACTACAGGCATGCGCCACCATCGCTGGCTGATATTTTGATTTTTATTGTAGAAATGAAGTTTCATTGAATTCCACAAACTGGTCCTGAAGCACAAACTCTGGCAATCTTCTCACTTTGCCCTCCCAAAGAGCTAGGTTGACATGCATGATCCACTACACCCAGCCCTTATTTTTTTTACTTTTTAAATTGTCTTCTTTACCTGGGAGAGGTGTCTTATGCCTGACATCTCAGAATTTTGGCATGAAGAGGCGAAATGATTGCCTGAACCCAGGACTTTGAGCCCAGCCTGGGCAATTACGCAAGACCTGTGCTTTACAGTATATAAAACCACTAGCCAGGTATGGTAATACATGCTTGTATTTTTATCTACTTTGTATGCCAAAGCTGTTAGTTCCGGCTACTAGGACGACAGAGGCAGAAGTATCACCTGAGCCAAGCAGTCCAAGAATGTGATGGCAACGAGCATATCACTGCTCTAAAACCTGGGCAAGAGTGAGATTGGCTAAAAAAAAGAAATTAAAGTATTAGGATTCAATTTTTTGATATATATTCCACCCAAATCATTCATTCATACTTTCTTTTTTTTTCCTCTGTCAGTTCTGACTCTGTTGCCCAGGCTGGAAGGCAGTGGTACACTCACAGCAACCGTAGCCTCTATCTACCGGGTTCAGGTGATCCTTCCGCCTCAACCTCCAAGTTGCTGAAACTATTCATGCACCACCATGTCCGGCTAATATTTTGATTTTTATTGTAGAGACAACATCTCCAAAAATTGCCCAAATTGATCTTGGACACCTCACTCAGGCAATCCTCTCAACTTTGCCTCCCAAAGTACTGGGATGACAGGGTGAGCCTCCAAAACTGCACACCCAGCCCTCTTTTATTTTTAAATGTCTGTTTTAACTAGATGAGGTTCCTCATGACTGTCATCCTAGTAATTTAGCAGGCATATGCCAGAGGATTGCCCGAAAACAGGGGTTTGAGACCAGCCAATGCAAATTGATGAGACTTCTGCTATACAATGAATAAAAAATTAGGTTGCCATGGTTGTGGTTGCCTGGGTTTCCAGCTACTTTGTAGGCTAAAACCTGTATTTCCAGTTACTGGGAAGACTGAGGCAATAGGATCTCCTGAGACCACAACTGAGGCTATGGTGGCCATGAGCATGCCATTTAAATCCATCCTGGTCTACAGAGTGAGAATGGATAAAAAAAAATTAAAGAATTAGGTTTCAATTTTTTGCTATGAATTCCAGCCAAATCTTTCTTTCTGTTTCTTAATCGAGTTCTAACTCTGTTGCTCAGACTGGAATGCAGTAGCGTGCTCAAGGACACCACAGCCTCAACTTACTGGGGTTAGGCGATCCTTACTCTCAACTTCTAAGTAACTGGAACTACAACACGCACCACTATGGGTCGCTAATATTTTGATTTATATTGTAGAGATGATATCTCACCAAATTGCACAAACTGGTCCTGAACACCTTGACTCAGGCAATTTTGCCCTGCCAAAGAACTGGGATGACAGGCATGAGCCACTACACCCAGCCCCCCCTTTTTTTTACTTTTTTCATTATATGCTTTACCTGGGTGATGTGTCTCATGCCTGTCATCCTAGAACTGTAGCAGGTAGAGATGAGATGATTGCCTGAACCCAGGACTTCGAGCTCAGCCTGTGTAACTAAGCAAGACCTGTGATCTACAATAATTAAAACCACTAGCGGGGCATGGTGGTACATGCCTGTATTTCCACCTTTACTTTGTAGGCCAAAGTTGTTAGTTCTGGCTACTATTATGACTGAGGCAGAAGGATCACCTGAACCAAGCAGACCAGAACTGCGGTGGCAACGAGCATTTCACTGCTCTCAAACCAGGACAACAGAGTGAGACTAGCTAAAAAAAAAAAAAAAAATTAAAGTCTCAGTATTCAATTTTTTAAAAATATATATATTTTTTATTTTTTTGAGTTGGAGTCTCACTCTGTCACCCAGACTGGAGTGCAGTGGCTGCTCCCGGCCACTACAGCCTCAACATGCTGTGCTCCGGTGATCCTTCTGCCTCAGACTTCCAAGTAGCTGGAATTACAGGCATGTGCTACCACGCCTGGCTGGTTTTTTGATTTATTGTAGAGATGAGGTCTCATGAATTTGCCCAGGTGGGTCTCAAATGCGTGGGCTCAGGCAATCCACTCACCTCAGACTCCCAAAGAGAGGAATTACAGGATGAGCCACCAAGCCTGCTCAATTTTTTGAAATATATTCCACCCAAATCATTCATTCATTCTTTCTTTTTTTTTTTTTTTCTGAGTTGGTTTCTCACTCTGTTGCCCAGGCTGGAGTGCAGTGACACACTCACGGCCACCATAGGCAATCCTCTCAACTTGGTCTCCCAAAGTACTGAGGTGACAGAGGTGAGACACCACACCCGCAAACCTAGCCCTCTTTTTAAAAAATGACTGTTTTAACTGGGTGTGGTTACTCATGCCTGTCCCCCCATAATTTGGAAGGCATATGCAAAAGGATTACCTGAGAGCAGTGGTTTAAGACCTGCCTGCACAAATTGACGAAATTTCTGCTATGCAATGAATAAAAAATTAGGTGGGCATGGTTGTGCATGACTGTGTTTCCAGCTACTTTGTAGGCTAAAACCTATATTTCCAGCTACTGTGAAGACTGAGGCAGTAGGATCTCCTGAGCCCAGAACAGAGGCTACAGTGTCATGAGCATGCCACTGCACTCCATCCTGGGCAACAGAGTGAGACTGGCTAAAATATATAAATAAATAAATAATTAGGATTCAATTTTTTGATGTGAATTCCAGTCAAATCTTTCTTTCTTTGTGTTTCTGAGTTGGGTTCTAACTCTGTTGCTCAGATTGAAGTGGTCAAGGCCACCGCTGCCTCGACCTACCGGACTGGGGCGATCCTTACTGTTCAACTTCCAAGAAGCTGAAACTATAGGCATGCCCCACCATGGCAGGCTAATATTTTGATTTTTATTGTAGAGATAAGGTCTCACCGAATTGCACAAACTGGTCCCGAACACCTGGACTCTGGCAATCTTCTCACCTTGCCCTCTCAAAGAGCTGGGATGACAGGCATGAGCCACTACACCCAGCCCCCTTTTTTTTTTTTACTTTTTAAATTATCTACTTTCGCTGGTGACGTGTCTCATGTGTGTCATCCAGAATGTTCGCAGTCAGAGGCAAGATGATTGCCTGAAACCAGGACTTCGAGCCCAGGCTGGGCAACTAAGCAAGACCTGTGCTCTAAAATAAAGCCGGGCATGGTGGTACATGCCTGTATTTCCAGCTACCTTGTAGGGCAAAACTGTTAGGTTCGGCAACTAGGACTACTGAGGCAGAAGGATCACCTGAGCCAAGCAGACCAAGCCTGCGATGGGAATGATCAAGTCACTGCTGTGAAAACTGGGCAACAGATTGAGACTGGCTAAAAAAAAAATAAAGTATTAGGATCCAATTTTTGATATATATTACACCCAAATCATTCTTTCATTCTTTCTTTTTTTTTCTGAGTCGGTTTTTCACTCTGTTGCCCAGGCTGGATTGCAGTGGCACACTCACGGCCACTGTAGCCTCGACCTACTGGGCTCAGATGATCCTTCTGCCTCATCCTCCAAGTAGCTGAAACTACAGTCATGCACCACAATATCCAGCTAATAGTTTGATTTTTATTGTAGAGACGAGGTCTCAAAAAATTGTCCAAGTTGGTCTCAAACACCTCACTCAGGCAATCCTCTCAATTTGACCTTCCAAAGTACTGCAATGACAGGGGTGAGCTACCACACCCGCACACACAGTCCTCTTTTTTAAAAAATGTCTGCTTTAACTAGCTGAGGTTCCTCACGCCTTAATCCCAGTAATTTGGCAGGCATATGCGAGACTATTCCCTGAGAGCCGGGATTTGAGATCAGCCTGTGCAAGTTGACGAGACGTCTGCTATTCAATGAATAAAAAATTAGATGGGCATGGTTGTGCATGTCTGTGTTTCCAACTACTTTGTAGGCTAAAACCTATATTGCCATCTACTGGGAAGACTGAGGCAGTAGGATCTCCTGAGCCCAGAACTGGGACTACAGTGGCTATGAGCATGCCACTGCACTCCATCCTGAGCAACAGAGTGAGACTGGTTGGAAAAAAAAATTAAAAATTAGGATTCAATTTTTTGATGTGAATTCCTGCCAAATCTTTCTTTCTGTTTCTGAGTCAGGTTCTATCCCTGTTGCTGAGACTGGAATGGAGTAGTATGCTCAGTGCCATCGCAGCCTCGACCTACTGGGCTTAGCCGATCCTTACTGCTCAACTTCCAAGTACCTGGAACTACAGGCATATGCCATCATGGCTGGCTGATATTTTGATTTTTATTCTATAGCTGTGGTCTCACTGAATGCACACACTGGTTCTGAACACCTGGACTCACACAATCTTCTCACCTTGCCCTCCCAAAGAGCTGGGATGACAGGCATGAACCGCTACACTCAGCCCTTTTTTTTTTTTTTACTTTTTAAATTGTCTGCTTTACCTGGCTGAGGTGTGTCATGCATCTCATCCCAGAACTTTCACAGAAAGAGGCAAGATGATTGCCTGAATCCAGGACTCTGAACCCAGCCTGGGCAACCAGGCAATATTTGTGCTGTACAATAAATGACACCCCTAGCCGGGCATGGTAGTACATGCCTGTATTTCCAGCTACTTTGTAGAACAAAGCTGTTAGTTCCTGCTACTAGGATGACAGAGGCAGAAGGATCACCTGAACCAAGCAGACCAAGACTGCGGTGGCAATGAGCATGTCATTGCTCTCAAACCTGGGCAACAGAGTGAGACTGGCATAAAAAAATTAAAGTCTTAGGATTTAATTTTTTGATATATATTGCCCTCAAATCATTCATTCATTCATTGTTTTTTTT
The DNA here is from genome assembly GCA_027257055.1 of Cephalopachus bancanus. Taxonomy (NCBI): domain Eukaryota; kingdom Metazoa; phylum Chordata; class Mammalia; order Primates; family Tarsiidae; genus Cephalopachus; species Cephalopachus bancanus. The sequence goes on along the minus strand of JAPVLO010001638.1, from coordinate 33,044 downwards.
TTCTGAGTCGGTTTCTCACTCTTTTGCACTAGCTAGAATGCAGTGGCACACTCACAGCCACCTACTGAGCTCAGGTGATCCTTCCACCTTAACCTCCAAGTAACTGAAACTACAGTCATGCACCACCATGTCCGGCTAATATTTTGATTTTTGATTTTTATTGTAGAGACTAGGTCTCAAAAAATTGCCCAAATTGGTCTTGAACACCTCTCTCAGACAATCCTCTCCACTTGGCCTCCCAAAGTACTGGGACAACAAGGGTGAGCCACCACACCCACACACCCAACCCTCTTTTTAAAAAAAATGTCTGTTTTAACTAGGTGAGTTTTCTCACTCCTGTCATCCCAGTTATTTGGCAGGCATATGTGAGAGGATTGCCTGAGAGTAGGGGTTTGAGCCAGCCTGCACAAATTGACGAGACTTCTGCTATACAATGGATAAAAAATGGTCATGGTGTGCATGCCTGTGTTTCCAGCTACTTTGTAGGCTAAAAACTTTATTTCCAGTTACTGGGAAGTATGAGACAGTAGTTTCTCCTAAACCCAGAACCGAGGTATGGTGGCCCTCTGATACCACTGTACTCTATCCTGGACAACAAAGTGAGACTGACTAAAATAAATAAATAAACAAATAAATAAATAAACAAATAAATTCTTAGGATTCTATTTTTTGATGTGAATTCCAGTCAAATCTTTCTTTCTTTCTGTTTCTGAGTTAGGTCCTAACTCTAATGCTCAGGTTTGAATGCAACGGCATGCTCAGGGCCACCGCAGCCGCAACCTAATGGGCTCAGGCTTTCCTTCACCTTGACCTCCAAGTAGCTGGAGCTACAGGTGTGCGCCACCCTGCCCGGCTAATATTTTGATTTTTATTGTAGAGATGAGGTCTCACCGAATTGCACAGACTGGTCCCGAACACCTGGACTCAGGCAATCCTCTCACCTTGCCATCCCAAAGTGCTGGGCTGTCAGGCATGAGCCACTAAACCTGTCTCTTTTTAAAAAAAAATTAAATTGTCAACTTTAGCTCAGTCAGGTGGCTCACGCCTGTCATCCCAGAAATTTGGCAGGCAGAGGCGAAAGGATTGCCTAGCCCAGGGCTTCAATATCAGCCTGGGCAACTAGGCTAGACCTCTGCAATAAATAAAACAACTAGCTGGGCATGGTTGTACATTTGTGTATTTCCAGCTACTTTGTAGGCTAAGTAGTTTCAGCTACTGGGAAGACTGAGGCAGAAGCATCACCTTGCCAAGCAGACAAAGTCTGTGGTGGCCATGAACATGTCAATGTTCTGCAGCCTGGGCAACAGAGTGAGACAGGTTTTTTAAAAGTACATAAATCAAAGAATTAGGATTCAATTTCTTGATGTAAATTCCACCAAAAGCTTTCTTTCTTTTTTTTCTGAGTTGGGTTCTCATTTGATTGGCTAGGTTGGAATGCAGTGACATGCTCAAGGGCAGAGCATACTCGACCTACTGGGCTCAGGGGACCTTTCTGTCTCATCTTCCAAGTAGCTGGAACTATAGGCATGTGCCACCATGCCCAGCTAATATTTTGATTTTTATTGTAGAGACTAGATCTCACCATATTGTCCAAACTGGTCTCAAACACCAGGCTTCAAGCAGTCCTCTCACCTTGTCCTCTAATAGTACAGGGATGACAGGGCTGAGCCACCATACCCGGCCTTCCTTTTAAAAAAAAAAAAATGTCTGTGAGGTAGCTCACATCTGTTAAACCAGCACTTTAGCAGGCAGAGGTGATCGATTGCCTGAGCCCAGGGGTTTGAGACTAGCCTGGGCAATTTGATGAGACTTCTGCTCTACAATAAATAAAAAACTAGTTAATAGGTGTTGCATGGCTCTTTTTCCAGCTACTTTGTAGGCTAAACCTTTATTTTCAGCTACTGAGAAGACTGAGGCAGAAGGATCTCCTGAGTCCAGAACCAAGGATTCAGTGACCATGAACAGGCCACTGCACTCACTCCAGCCTGAAAAACAGAGTGAGACTAGCAAAAAAATAAATAAATAAAAGAACTAGGATTCAATTTTCTAATGTAAATTCCAGCAAAATCTTTCTTTCTTTCTTTTTCTGAGATGGGTTCTCACTCTGTTGCTCAGGCTGAAATGCAGAGGCATGCTGAATGCCACTGTCATCTCAACCTACTGGACTCAGGCAATCCTTCTGCTTCACCCTCCAAGTAGCTTGAACTACATGTGTGTGCCACCCAGCCTGGCTAATATTTTGATTTATATTGTAGAGACAAGGTCTCACCAAATTGCCCAAAGTGGTCTCAATCACCTGGATTCAGGCAAACTTCTCACCTTGGCCTCCCAAAGTGGTTGTATGACAGGCGTCAGCCACCACACCCCGCCCTTTTAAAAAACAATGTTTGCTTTAACTAGGTGAAGTGGCTCGTGCCTGTCATCTCAGCACTTTGGTAGGCACAAGTGAGACAATTGCCTGTACCCAGGGGTTCAAGACCAGTCTGGGCAAATTCACGAGACCCTAGCATTACAATGAATAAAAAACTGGACAGGAATTGTGATCCATGCCTGTATTTCCAGCTACATTGTAGGCTAAAGCCTGTAGTTCCAGTTGCTGGGAACACTGAGCAGAAGGATCACCTGAGCCAAGCCAACCAAGACTGCAGTGGTCTTGAGCATGCCACTGCTTTCCATCCTGGGCAACAGAGTGAGACAGGCTAAAAAAAAGAAAAAAATCAAAGAATTAGTATTCAATTTTTTGATCTTTATTTCTTTCTGTTTCTGAGTTGAGTTCTCACTCTGTTGCTCAGGCTAGAATGTAGTGGCATGCTCAAAGTCACTGCAGCCTCAACTACTGAGCTCTGGCCATCTTTTCACCATACCCTCCAGTAGCTGGAACTACAGGGCGTGTGCCACCATGCCTGACTAATATTTTGATTTTTATTTCAGAGACGAAAATTGCCAAATTTTCCCAAATTTGGGCAATTGCCAAATTGCCCAAACAGGTCACAAACACCTGAACTCAGGTAATCCTATTACCTAGGCCTCTCAAAGTACTGGGATGACAGACCTGAGCAACCACACCCTGTCCTCTTTTTTTTTATTTTTAAAATGTCTGCTTTAGCTGGGTGAAGTGGTTCACAACTGTCATCCTAGCATTTTGGAAGGCAGAGATGAGAGGATTGCCTAAGCCCAGGGCTTTGAGACCAGCCTTGGCAACTTGGAAAGACCTCTGCTCTGCAGTAAATAAAACCACTAGCCAGGCATGGTGGTGCATGCCTGTATTTACAGCTACTTTGTCGGCTAAAGCCTACAGTTCCAGCTGCTAGGATGTCTGAATCAGAAGGATAGCTGAGCCAAACAGATTGAGTCTGTGAAGGCCATGAGCATGACACTGCTCTCCAGACTGGGCAACAGAGTGAGAGTGGCTAAAAAAAATTAAATTAAAGAGTTAGGATTCAATTTTTTAATTTAAATCCCAGGCAATTTTTTTCTTTCTTTCTCTTTCTTTTTTCTTTCTTTCTTTCTTTCTTTCTTTCTTTCTTTCTTTCTTTCTTTCTTTCTTTCTTTCTTTCTTTCTTTCTCTCTCTTTCCTTCTTTCTTTTTTCTGAGTCAGGTTCTCACTCTGTTGTTCAGACTGGAATTCAGTGGCACACCCAAGGTTACCGCAGCCTTGACCTACTGGACTCAGGTTATACTTTCGCCTCACACTCCAAGTAGGTAGAATTACAGGCATGTGCCATCATCCCCTACTAACATTTTAATTTTTATTTTAGAGACGAGGTCTCACCAAATTGCCCAAACTGCTCTCAAACACCTGGACTCAGGCAATCCTCTAACTTTGGCCTCTCAAAGTGATGGAATGACAGGTATGAGTCACCAGGTCCAGGCCTTTTTTTTTTTTTTTAAACACCTGCTTTGGCTAAGTGAGGTGGCTTATGCTTGTCATCCCAGAAATCTGGCAGGCAAAGGCAAGATTTTTTTAGGCCCAGGGTGTCGAAACAGTCTGGGCAAATTGGCAAGACCTTTGCTCTACAATAAATAAAACAACAAGTCAGGAATGGTGATGCATACCTGTAATTCCAGCTACTTTGTAGGCCAAAGCCTGTAGTTCCAGCTACTGGGAAGACTGAGGCAGAAGGATCACCTGATCCAAGCAGACTGAGGCTGTGGTGGACATTAGCATGCCACTGATCTCCAACCTGGGCAAGAGAGTGAGACTGGCTAAAACAAATTAAATTAAAGAATTAGGATTCAATTTTTTGATATATATTCCAGCCTAATCCTTCATTCTTTCTTTCTTTTTTTTCTGAGTCGGATTCTCACTCTGTTGCCCAGGCTGGAATGAAGTAGCATGCTCAGGGCGACTGTAGCCTTAACCTACTGGGCTCAGGCGATCTTTCTGCTTCACCATCCAAGCAGCTGGAACTACAAGTGTGTGCCACCATGCCCGGCTAATATTTTGATTTTTATTGTAGAGATGATATTTCACCAAATTGCCCAAACTGGTTCCAACACCTGGATTCGGGCAATCCTCTCAATCTTGACCTCCCAAAATGCTGGGATGACAGGCATGAACCACCACACCTGGCCCTCTTTTTTTTAAATGTCTGCTTTAACTGGGTTGGGTGGATCATGCCTGTCGACCCAGCATTTTGACAGGCAGAGGCAAGAGGATTGCCTGACCCCAGGGGTTCGAGATCAGCCTGGGCAACTTGAGGAGACCTCAGCTCTACAATGAATAAAAAACTAGGTGGGCATGGTGGTACATGCCTGTATTTCCAGTCACTTTGTAAGCTAAAGCCTGTATTTCCAGCTACTGGGAAGACTGAGGCAGAAGGATCTCCTGAGCCCAGATTGAAGCTATGGAATCCATGTGCATGCCACTGTACTCCAGCCTGGGCAACAGTGAGACTGGGAAAAAAATGAATAAATAAAAGAATTAGAACTCAATTATTTGATGTAAATTCCAGCCAAATCTTTCTTTTTCTGAGATGGGTTCTCACTCTGTTACACAGGCTAGAATGCAGTGGTACGCTCAATACCATTACCGCATTCACCTAATGGGCTCATGCGATCCTTCTGCCTCACCCATCAAGTAGCCTGAAATACAGGTGTGCACCACCATAACCAATTAATGCTTTGATTTTTATTTTAGATAGAAGGTCTCACCAAATTGCCCAAACTGGACTCAAGCACCTGGACTCAGACAATGCTCTCACCTTGTCCTCCCAAAGTGCTGGCATGATATGCAAGAGCCACCATGCCCAGTTGTTTTTTTTCATTATTTTTAAAATGTTCTCTTTAGCTGGGTGAGTTGGCTCCCGCCTGTCATCCCAGCACTTTGGCAGGTAGAGGAGAGAGGATTGTCTGAGCTCAGGGCTTCAAGCCCAGCCTGGGCAATTAAGCAAGACCTGTGCTCTACAGTAAGTAAAACAACTATCCGGGTAGAGTGGGACATGCTTGTATTTCCAGCTATTTTGTAGGCCTAGGCTTTTAGTTCCAGCTACTAGGAAGACTGAGTAGAAGGATCACCTGAGCCAAGCAGACGGAGGCTGCGGTGGCCATGAGCATGCCACTGCTCTCAAACCTAGAAAACAGAGTGAGACTGGCTAAAAAAAAATATTAAAGTGTTAGGATTCAATTTTTTGATATATAGCCCACTCAAATCTTTCATTCTTTCTTTCTTTTACTCTGAGTCAGTTTCTCACTCTGTTGCCTAGGCTGGAATGCAGTGGCACACTCACGGCCACCACAACCTCGATCTATTGGGCTCAGGCTATCCTTCTGCCTCAACCTCCAAGTAGCTGAAAATACAGGCATGCACACCATGCCCCTCTAATATTTTGATTTTTATTGTAGAGATTAGTTCTCAAAAAATTACCCAAACTGATATTAAACACCTCAACACAGGCAATCCTCTCAACTTGGCCTCCCAGAGAGCTGGGATGACAGGTGTAAGCCACCATGCCTGGCCCTCTTTTTTTTTCTTTATTGTCTGGTTTAACTGGGTGAGGTTGCTCACCCCTGTCATCCCAGCACTTTGGCAGGCAGAGGTGAGAAGACTGCTTGAGTCCAGGAGTTCAAAACCAGCCTGGGCAAATTGACGAGACTTCTGCTATACAATGAATAAAAAATAGGCAGGCTTGGTGGTGCATGCCTGCATTTCCAGTTACTTTGTAGGCAAAAACCTTTATTTCCAGCTACTGGGAAGACTGAGGCAGTAGGATCTCCTGTGACGGAATCAAGGCTATGGTGGCTGTGAGCATGCCACTGCACTCCATCCTGGGCAACAGAGTGAGACAGGCTAAAAAAAAAAAGAAAGAATTAGTATTCAATTTTTTAATGTAAATTCCAGCCAAATCTTTCTTTCTTTCTTTTTATGAGTCAGATTCTCACTCTGTTGCTCAGGCTGGAATGTAGCGGCATGCTCAAGGCCACTGCAGCCTTGACTACTGGGCTCAGGCAATCTCTCCACCATAGCCTGCAAGCTACTGGAACTGCAGGCCTGTGCCACCATGCCTGACTAATATTTTGATTTTTATTGTAGAGACGAGGTCTAACCAAATTGTCCAAACAGGTATCGAACACCTGGAGTCAGGTAATCCTCTCACATTGGCCTCCCAAAGTACTGGAATGAGAGACATGAGCCATCTCATCCAGTCCTTTTTAAAAAATTTTTAAATGTCTGCTTTAGCTGGGTGAGGTGGTTCACAACTGTCATCCCAGCATTTTGGCAGGCAGAGGTGAGAGGATTTTCTGAGCCCAGGGCTTGGAGACCAGCCTTGGCAGCTAGGCAAGACCTGTGCTCTACAAGAAATAAAATAACTAGCTGGACATGGTGGTGCATGAGTGTATTTCTACCTACTTTGTAGGCCAAAGCCTGTAGTTCCAGCTACTGGGAAAACTGAGGCAGAAGGATCACCACAGCCTCGACCTACTGGGCTCAGGTGATCCTTCCATCTCACCCTCCAAGTAGTTGGAATTACAGGCGTGTGCCACCATGCCCGGCTAATATTTTGATGTATATTGTAGAGACAATATCTCACCAAATTGCCCACACTTGTGTTGAACACCTGAAATCTGGTGATCCTCTCACTTTGGCAACCAAACTTGCTGGGATGACAAGCTGAGCCACCATGCTCAGTCTTCCTATTTTTTTTTTAATGTCTGCTTTAACTCAGTGAGGTGGCTTATGCCTGTCATGCCAGCACTTTGGCAGGCAGAGGCGAGACTCTTGCCTGAGCCCATTTGGGTTCGAGACTAGCCTGGGCAAATTGATGAGACTTCGGCTCCGCAGTGAATAAAAAGCTAGGCAGATAGGAGTTGCATGCCTGCATTTCCAGCTACTTTGTAGACTAAAACCTTTATTTCCAGCTACTGGGAAGACTGAGGTAGAAGGATGTTCTGAGCCCAAATCTAAGGCTATGGTGGCCATGAGCATGTTACTGTATTCCAGCCTGGGCAACAGAGTGAGATTGGCAAAAATAAATAAATAAATAAATAAATAAAAAAATAATGTATTAGGATTCAATTCTTTGATGTAAATTCCAGCCAAATCTTTCTTTCTTTTTCTGAGTCGGGTTCTCACTCTGTGCTCAGGCTGGAAGGCAGTGGCACACTCAAGGGCACCGCAACCTTGGCCTATTGCACTCAGGCAATCATTCTGCCTCACCCTGCAAGTAGTTGGAACTGCAGGCTTCGGCCACCCAGCCTGGCTAACACTTTGATTTTTATTGTAGAGACGAGGTCTCAACAAATTGCCCCAAATGGTCCCAAACACCTGGACTCAGGCAATGCTCTCACAATGGACTCCCAAAGTGCTGGGATGAGAGGTGTGAGCCACCACATCCAGACCTCTTTTGTTTTTTTAAATGGCAGCTTTAACTGCGTGAAGTGGCTCATGTCTGTCATCCCAGTACTTTGGCAAGCAGAAGTGAGAGGATTGCCTGAGCCCAGGGATTTGAGACAAGCCTGGGCAACTTGATGAGACCTAAGCACTACAATGCATAAAAAATAAGAGGGACTTGGTGGTACATGCTTGTATTTCCAGCTACTTTGTAGGCTAAAGCCTGTAGTTCCAGCTACAGGGAAGACTGAGGCAGAAGGATCTCGTGTGCTCAGAACCAAGGTTACAGGGCCCATGAGTTTGCTACTGCATCCCAACCTGGGCAACAGAGTGAGACTGGCAAAAAAAAAAAAAAAAATTTAAAGGATTAGGATTCCATTTTTTTGATGTAAATTCCAGCCAAATCTTTCTTTCTTTCTTTTTATGAGTCGTGTTCTTACTGTGTTGCTCAGTCTGGAATGCAGTGGCCTGCTCAAGGCAACCCGTGCCTTGACCTATTGGGCTCAGAGATCCTTCTGACTCACCCTCCAAATAGATGGAACTATAGGCGTGTGCCACCATGCCCGGCTAATATTTTGATTTTTATCATAGAGACGAGGTCTCACCAAATTGCCCAAATTAGTCTTGAACACCTAGACTCAGGCAATCCTCTCACCTTGGCCTTCCAAATTGCAGGGATGACAGGCATGAACCAACATGTCCAGCCTATTTTTAAAAAAAATTTGAAATGTCACCTTTAGCTGGGTGAGTTGGCTCTCACCTGTCATCCCAGCACTTTGATAGGCAGAGATGAGAGGAATTCCTGAGCCTAGGGCTTCAAGTACAACCCGGCCAACTAGGCAAGAAATCTGCTCACAATAAATAAAACAACTAGCAAGGCATGGTAGCGCATGCCTGTATTTCCAGCTACTTTGTAGGTTAAAGCCTGTGGTTCTAGCTATTGGGAAAATAGAGGTACAAGGATCACCTGAGTCAAGCAGACCAAGGCTGTGGTGGCCATGAGCATGCCACTGCTCTCTATATGGGCAATAGAGTGAGACTGTAAAGAAAAAAAGAAAGAAAGAAAGAATTAGGATTCAATTTTTTGAGATAAATTCCAGCCAAATCGTCCATTCTTTTTTTTTTTCATACTGTGTTGCTCAGTCTGGAATGCAGTGGCATGCTCAGTCTGGAATGCAGTGGCATTCTCAAGGCAACCCATGCCTTGACCTACTGGGCCCAGGGTGGAATGTAGTAGCATGCTCAGGGCCACCACAGCCTCGACGTACTGTGCTCAGATAATCCTTCTGCCTCAACCTCAAGTAGCTAGAATTATAATCATGTACCATCATGACTGGCTAATATTTTGATTTTTATTGTAGAGAAGAGATCTCACCAAATTGCCCAAACTGGTTTCGAACACCTGGACTTAGGCAATCCTCTCACCTTGGCCTACCAAAGTTCTGAGATGACAGGCATGAACCACTATGCTTGGCCCTCCTTTGTTTCTATTTTTAAAATGTCCACTTTAACTGGGTGAAGTAGCTCACACATGTCATCCCAACACTCTGGCATATAGAGGCGAGAAGATTGCCTGAGCCCAGGGCTTCGAGACCAGCCTGGACAACTGGGCAACACCTCTGCTCTACAATAAATAAAACACCTAGCCAGGCATGGTGGTGCATGCCTGTATTTCCAGCTACTTTGTAGGCTAAAGCCTGTAGTTCTAGCTTCTGGGAATACTGAGGCAGAAAGATCGCCTGAGCCAAGTAAACTATGGATATGGTGGCCATGAGCATTCCACTGCTCACCAGCTTGGGCAACATAGTGAGACCATCAAAAAAAAAAAAGAAACAAAGAATTAGAATTCAATTATTTTGACACAAATTCCAGCCAAATCTTGCATTCTTTCTTTTTTTCTGATTCTGGTTTTCACTCTGTTGCCCAGGACTGAATGCAGTGGCATGCTCATGACTTCCACAGCCTAGACCTGCTCTACTCTGGTGATCCTTCCACCCTACCTCACCCAACAGGACTCAGGCAGTCCTCTCACCTTGGCCTCCCAACAAGTAGGTGAAACTATATGTGTGTGCCATCATGCCCAGCTAATATTTTTATTGATTTTTATTGCAGAGATGAGATCTCAACAAATTGCCAAAATTGGTCTTGAATACCTAGACTCAGGCAGTCCTCTCACCTTGGCCTTCCAAAGTTCTGGGATGACAGGCATGAGTCAGCATGCCTGGCTCTCTTTTTTTTTTTTATTTCAAATGTCTGCTTTAACTGGGTGAGGTGGCTCATGACTGTCATCCCAACAGTTTGGCAGGCAGAGGCAAGAGAATTGTCTGAGTCCAGGGATTTGAGACCAACCTGGAAACTTGACGAGACGTTAGCTATACAATGAACAAAAAAGTAGGTTTGTATGGTGGCACATGACTGTATTTCCTTCTACCTTGTAGGCTAAAGCCTGTAGTTCCTGCTACTGGGAAGACTGAGGTAGAAGGGTCTCCTGAGCCCAGAACAGAGGTTATGTTGGCCATGAGTATGTCACTGCACTCCAGCCTGGGCAACAGATGAAATAGGCAAAAAAATTTTAAAGAATTATGAATCAATTTTTTAATGTAAATTCCAGCCAAATCTTTCTTTCTGTCTTTTTATGCCTTGGGGTCTCACTGTGTTGCCCAGGCTGGAATGCAGTGGCACATTCAAGGCCACCACAGTCTCAACCTACTGGGCTCAGATGATCATTCCACCTCACCCTCCAAGTAGCTGGAACTAAAGGTGTGCACTACCATGCTCAGCTAATATTTTGATTTTCATTGTAGAGATGAGATCTCACCAAATTACCCAAACTAGTCTTGAAAACCTGGACTCAGGCAAACCTCTCACCTTGGTCTCCCAAAGTGCTGGGATGACAGACATGAGCCAGCATGCCTGGTGCTTTTTTTTTTTAATGTCTGCTTTAAGTGGGTTAGGTGTCTCACACCTGTCATCACAGCACCTTGGCAGGCAGAGGTCAGTGGATTTACTGAGCCCAGGGCTTCTAGACGAGCCTGAGAAACTTGATGAGACCTCAGCTCTACAATGAATAAAAAACTAGGTGGTCATGTTGGTGCATACCTGTACTTCCAGCTACTTTGTAGGTTAAAGCCTGTAGTTCCAGCTCCTGGGAAGACGGAGGCAGAAGGATCACCTGAGCCAAGCTGACTGAGGCTGAGGTGACCATGAGCACGGCAATAAAAATCAATAAAAATAATAGCTGGGCATGATGGCGCATACATATAGTTCCACCTACTTGTTGGGAAGCCAAGGTGAGAGAACTGCCTGAGTCTAGGTATTCAAGACCCATTTTGGCAATTTGTTGAGATCTCATCTCTGCAATAAAAATCAATAAAAATATTAGCTGGGCATGATGGCGCACACATATAGCTCCACCTACTTGTTGGGAGGCCTGGGCAACAGAGTGAGACTGGCTAAAAAAAAAATAAAGAATTAGGATTCAATTTTTTGATATAAATTCCAGCCAAATCATTCATACTTTCTTTTTTCTCTGAGTTGGGTTCTCACTCTGTTGCCAAAGCTGTTATCCAGTGGCACCCTCACAGCCACCACAGCCTCAACCTACTGGGATCAGGCGATCCTTACACCTCAACCTCCAAGTAGCTGGAACTATAGGTGTGCACCACCATGCCTGGATAATATTTTGATTTTTATTGTAGAGATGAGATCTCACCAAATTGCCCAAAATGATCTCAAAAACCTGGACTCAGGCAATCCGCTCACTTTGGACTCCCAAAGTGCTGGGATGAAAGTCATGAGCTACTACACCTGGACCTCTTTTTTTGGTTTGTTTTTTAATTGTCTGCTTTGACTGGGTGAGGTGGCTCATGCCTGTCATCCCAGCAATTTGGCAGGCAGAGATGAGAGTATTACCTGAGCCTAGTGATTCGAGACCAGCCTGGGCAACTAAGCAAGACATCTCCTCCACAATAAATAAAACAACTAGCCGGGCATGGGGATTCATGTCGGTATATCCAGTTACTTTGGAGGCTAATGCCTATAGTTCCAGCTACTGGGAAGACTGAGGCAGAATGATCGCCTGAGCCAAGGTGACCAAGGCAATGGTGGACATTAGCATGCCATTGCTTTCCAGCCTGGATACAGAGTGCGTTAGACTAAAAAAATTCAATTAAAGAATCACAATTCAATTTTTTAAAAGTAAGTTCCAGCCAAATCTTGCTTTCTATTTTTCTTTTTTGTTTTGAGTTGTGCTCTCACTCTGTTGCTCAGGTGGCAATGCAATGGCACACTCAAGGCAACCACAGTCTGGACTACTGGGATCAGTCGATCCTTCCGCCACATCCTCGAAATAGCTGGAACTACAGGCAGGCACCACCATGCCCAGCTAATATTTTGACTTTTATTGTAGAGACGAGGTCTAATGAAATAGCCCAAGTGGTCTCAGACACCTAGATTAAGGCAATTCTCTCACCTTGGCCTCCCAAAATGCGGGGATGGCAGGTATGAGCCACCCTGCCCAACCCTTTTTAAAAAACTTTTTAAATGTCCGCTTTAAGTGGGTGAGGTAGCTCATGCATGTCATCCCAGCATTTTGGCATGCAGAGGTGAGAAGATTGTGTGAGCCCAGGGCTTCAAGACCAGCCTGGGCAACTAGGCAAGACCTCTGCTCTACAAAAAATAAAACAACTAGCCTAGCATGGTGGTGCATGCCTGTATTTCCAGCTACTTTGTAGGCTAAAGCCTGTAGTTCCAGCTACTGGGAAGACGGAGCCAGAAGAATCACCTGAACCAAACAAACTAAGGTTGCGCTGGCCATAAGCATGCTACTGCTCTCCATCCTGGGCAACAGAGTGAGACCATCAATAAAAAAAAAAAGTTAAAGAACTAGGTTTCAATCTTTTGATATAAATTCTGGCCATATCTTTCATTCATTCTTTTTGCTTTTTGATTTGGGTTCTCATTCTGTTGCCCAGGCTGGAATGCAGTGGCACTCTCATAGCCACCGCAGTCTCAGCCTACTGTGCTCAGGCAATCCTTTTGCCTCAGCCTCCAAGTAGCTGGAAGTACACGCATGCGCCATCATGCCCAGCTAATATTTTGATTTTCATTGTGGAGTTGAGATCTCACCAAATTGCCCAAACACCTCTCAAACACCTGGACTTAAGCAATACTCTCACCTTGGCCTCCCAAAGTGCTGGGATGACAGGCATAAGCCATCACGCCCAGCACATTTTTTTTTATTTTTAAAATGTCCATTTTAGCTGGGTGAGGTGGCTCATGCCTGTCGTCCCAGCACTTTGGCATGCAGAGGCAAGAGGATTGTCTGAGCCCAGGGTTTTGAGACCAGCCTGGGCATCTAGGTAAGACCTCTGCTCTATAATAAATAAAACAACTAGCCAGGCATGGTGGTGGATGCCTGCATTTCCAGCTACTTTGTAGGCCAAAGCCTGTAGTTCCAGTTACTGGAAAGACTGAGGAAGAAGGATCGGCTGAGCCAGGTAGACTGAGGCTGCAGTGGCCATGAGCATACCACTGCTCTTCATCCTGAGCAATAGAGTGAGACGGGCAAGAAAAAAAAAAAATTGAAGAATTAGGATTCAATTTTTTGATGTAAATTCCAGGCAAATCTTTCTTTCTTTCTTTTTCTGAGGTGGGTTCTCACTCTGTTGCTCAGACTGAAATGCAGTGTCACGCTCATGGCCACTGAAGCCTCGACCTATTGGGCTCAGGTGATTCTTCCACTTCACCTACCAAGTAGCAGCAAATGCAGGCATGTGCCACCCTGCCCCGCTAATAATTTGATTTTTATTGTAGAGACAAGGTCTGACAAAATTGCCCACATTTCTCTTGAACACCTAGGCTCAGGCAATCCTCTCACCTCTACCTGCCAAAGTGCTGGGATGACAGGCGAGAGCCACCTCACCCAGCTAAAATGGACATTTTAAAAATAAAAAATAAAAAAGGGCCAGGTGTGATGGCTCATGCCTGTCATTCCAGCATTTTGGGAGGCCAAGGTGAGAGGATTGTCTGAGTCCAGTTGTTCAAGACCAGTTTGGGCAATTTGGTGAGACCTCATCTCTAAAATAAAAATTGAAATATTAGCCAGGCAGGGTGGTGCACCCCTCTAGTTCCAGCTACTTTGTGGGTGAGGTGGAAGGGTCGTCTCAGCGCAGTAGGTCAATGTTGCAGTGGCCGTGAGCGTGCCACTGCATTCCAACTTGGGCAAAAGAGTGAGAACCCTACTCATAAAAAGAAAGATAGAAAGAAAAGAAAGAAAGAAAGCTAGAAAGAAAAGAAAGAAAGCCAGAAAGAAAGAAAGAAAGAAAGAAAGAAAGAAAGAAAGAAAGAAAGAAAGAAAGAAAGAAAGAAAGATGAAAGGAAGGAAGGAAGGAAGGAAAGAAGAAGGAAGGAAGGAAGGAAGGAAGGAAGGAAGGAAGGAAGGAAGGAAGGAAGGAAGGAAGGAAGATTTGGCTGGAATTTACATTAAAAAATTGAATCATAATTCTTTAATTTAACATATGTTTTTAGCCTGTCACACTCTATTGCTCAGGCTGAAGAGCACAGCCTCTGTCTGCTAAGCTTAGGCAACTCTTCAGCCTCAGTCTTCCCACTAGCTGGAATTACAGGCTTTAGCCTACAAAGTGGCTGGAAATATAGGCAAAATCTCTGTTCTACAATAAATAAAACAACTAACTGTGCAAGTGTGGCACACCTGTATTTCCAGTTACTTTCTAGGCTAATGCCTGTAGTTCAGCTTCTGGGAAGACTGAGACAGGAGGATTGCCTGAGCCAAGCAGACAAATGCTTAGGTGGCCATGAGCAAGCCACTACTCTCCAACCTTGGATACAGTGAGATCATCAAAAAATAAATAAATAATTAGGATTCAATTTTTTTATATAAATTTCAGTCAGATCTTTCATTTTTTTCTTTATTTTCTGATTCAGGTTGTCACTCTGTTGCCCAGGCTGGAATATAGTGGCACTCACACAGCCACTGCAGCCTCGACCTACTGTGTTGAGGCGATCCTTCTGCCTCACCCTACAAGTAGCTGGAACTATATGTGTGTGCCATCATGCCCAGCTAATATTTTGATTTTTATTGTAGAGATGAGATCTCACCAAATGCCCAAACTTGTCTTGAACAGGCATGAGCCACCAAATGTGGCACTGTGTTTTTTTTTTAATGTCAGTTTAACTGGGTGAGGTGGCTCACGTATCTCATCCCAGCACTTTGGCAGGCAGAGGTGAGAGGATTGCCTGAGCCCAGGGCTTCGAGACCAGCCTGGAAATTTGACGAGACCTTAGCTATACAATGAATAAAAAAGTAGGTGGGCATGGTGGTGCATGCCTGTATATCCAGCTACTTTGTAGGCTAAAGCCTGTAGTTCATGCTACAGTGAAGACTGAGGTAGAAGATTTTCTGAGCCCAGAAATGAGGCTACGGTGGCCATGATTGTGCCATTGCACTCCAGTCTGGGCAACAGATTAAATTGGCAAAAAAAAAAATTAAAGAATTAGAGTTTCATTTTTTATGTAAATTCCAGTCAAATCTTTCTTTCTTACTTTTTATGAGTTGGATTATCACTCTGTTGCTCAGGCTGGAATGCAGTGGCATGATCAAGCCAACCGTAGCCTCGATCTACTGGACTCAGGTGAACTTTCCACCTCATCTTCCAAGTAGCTGGAAGTACAGGTGTGGGAAACTATGCCAAGTTTTTTTTTTTTTTTATTCTCACTCTGTCACCCAGATTGGAGTGCAGTGGCCGCTCCCGGCCACCGCAGCCTCAACCTGCTGGGCTCCGGGATCCTTCCGCCTCAGTCTTCCAAGTAGCTGGAACTACAGCTGTGCATTACCACATTCGGCTAATTTTTTTGATTTATTTTATAGATGAGGGCTCACCAAGTTTCCCAGGCGGATCTCGAACCCGCGGGCTCAGGCCATTCACTCACCTCAGCCTCCCTAAGTGCAGGATTACAGGCTGAGCCACCAAGCCTGGCTCATGCCAAGTTAATATTTTATTTTTATTCTAGAGATGAAGTCTCACCAAATTACCCAAACTCATCTTGAACACCTGGAATCAGGCAGGCCTTTCACTTTGGCTTCCCAAAGTGCTGGAATGCCAGGTATGAGTCACCATGCCCGGCCCCCTTTTTTTGTTTTTAAAGTGTACGCTTTAGTTGGGTGAGGTGACTCATGCCTTGTCATCCCAGCACCTTGGCAGGCAGAGGCGAGATAATTGTCTGAGCCAAGGGCTTCTAGAATAGCCTGGGCAACTAGGCAAGACCTCTGCTCTACAATAAATAAAATCACTAGCCAGACATGGTGGTGCATGCCTGTATTTCCAGCTTCTTTGTAGGCCAAAGGCTGTAGTTCCAGCTACTGGGAAGATTGAGGCAGAAGAATTGCCTGAGCCAAGCCGACTGAGGCTGCAGTGGCCATGAGCATGCCACTGCTCTCCAGCCTGGGCGACAGAGTGAGGCGGCACAAAAAAATTTAAGAGAATTAGGCTTCAATTTTTTTTTTTTGAGTTGGAGTCTCACTCTGTCACCCAGACTGGAGTGCAGTGGCTGCTCCCGGCCACCTGCAGCCTCGACCTGCTGGGTTCCGAGATCCTTCCGCCTCAGCCTTCCAAGTAGCTGGAACTACAGGCGCGTGCTGCCACGCCCAGCTAATTTTTGATTTATTGAAGAGATGAGGTCTTGCCAAGTTGCCCAGGCAGGTCTCAAACCTGTGGGCTCAGTCAATCTACTCACCTCAGCCTCCCAAAGATGCGGGATTACAGGCTGAGCCACTGAGCCTGCTTGGCTTCAATTTTTTGATGTAAATTCCAGCCAAATCTTTCCTTCCTTCCTTCCTTCCTTCCCTTCCTCCTTCCTTCCTTCCTCCTTCTCTGAGTTGGGTTCTCATTCTGTTGCTCAGACTGGAATGTAGTGTCACACTCATGGCAACAGCTGTCTTGACCTATTGGGCTCAGGCTATCCTTCCGCCACACCCATCAAGTAGCAGCAAATGCAGGTGTGTGCCATCCTGCCTGGCTAATAATTTGATTTTTATTGTAGAGATGATGTCTGACCAAATTTCCCACACTGGTCTTGAACACCTGGACTCAGGCAATCCTCTCAGCTTGACCTCCCAAATTGCTGGGATAACAAGGTATGAGTCAGTGACCAGGCCATTTTTTTTTCTTATGACATGCCTGTCATCTCAGCATTTTGGTAGGCAGAGGGGAAAGAGTATTGCCTGAGCCCAGGGCTTTGAGACCAGCCTCAGCAACAAAGCAAAAGACCTATGCTCTACCATAAATGAAACAACTAGCCGGGCATGGTGGTACATGCCTGTGTTTCCAGCTAATTTGTAAGCTAAAGCCTGTACTTCCAGCTAGTGAGAAGACTGAGGCTGAAGAATTGCCTGAGCTTAGCAGACTAAGACTGCGGTAGCCATGAGCATGCCACTGCAGAGTGAGACAGGCAAAAAAAATTTTAAAGAATTAGGTTTCAAGTTTTTAATGTAAATTCCAACCAAATCTTTCTTTCTTTTTTTTTCTTAGTCAGGTTCTCACTCTGTTGCCCAGGCTGGAATACAATGACATGCTCATGGCCACCGCAGCCTTGACCTATTGGGCTCAGGTGGTCATTACTCTCCACTCTCCAAGTAGCTGGAACTACAGGAATGTGTCTACATGCCTGGCTGATATTTTTTTTTTGAGTTGGAGTCTCACTCTGTCGCCCAGACTGGAGTGCAGTGGCCGCTTCCGGCCACCGCAGCCTCGACCTGCTGGGCTCCGGTGATCCTTCCGCCTCAGCCTTCCGAGTAGCCGGAACTACAGGCATGCGCTACCACGCCCGGCTAATTTTTTGGTTTATTGTAGAGATGAGGTCTCGCTGCCCAGGCGGGTCTCGAACCCACGGGCTCAGTCAATCCACTCACCTCAGCCTCCCAAAGGCGCGGGATTACAGGCTGAGCCACTGAGCCTGGCCGCCTGGCTGATATTTTGATTTTTATTGTACAGGTGCAATCTCACCAATTTGCCTGAGCAAGTCTCAAAGACCTGGACTCAGGCAATTCTCTCACTTTGGCCTCCTAAAGTGCTAGATGACAGGTGAGAGCCACCATGTCTGGCCCTATTTTTTTCTTTGAAATTTCTTTAAGTGGGTAAGGTGGCTCATCCCAACATTTTAGCTGGCAGAAGTGAAATGGTTGCCTGACCCCAGGAATTCGAGAACAGCTGGGCAACTTGATGAGACCTTAACTCTACAATGAATAAAAAAGCAGGCAGGCATGATGGTACATGCCTGTATTTCTTGCTACTTTGTAGGCCAAAGTCTGTATCTTCTGCTACTGGGAAGACTGAGGCAGAAGGATCTCCCGAGCCCAGAACTGAGGCTACAGTGGCCATGAGCGTGCCAAAGTTCTCCAGCCTGGGCAACAGAGTGAGACTTGCTGAAAAAAAAAAGAATTAGGATTCAATTTTTTGATGTAAATTCCAGTCAAATCTTTCTTTCTTTCTTTTTATGAGTCGGGTTCTCTCTATGTTGCTCAGACTGGAATGCAGTGGCATGCTCAAGGCTACCGCAGCCTTGAATTTTGGGCTCAGGCGATCCTTCTGCTCCACCCTCCAAATAGCTGGATCTATAAGCATTTGCCACCATGCCTGGCTAATATTTTGATTTTCATTGCAGAGATGAGATCTCATCAAAATACCCAATCTAGTCTCGAACACCTGGACTCAGGCAATCCTTTCACCTTGGCCTCCCAAAGTGCAGGGATGACAGGCATGAGTCACCACGCCAGCCCTTTTTTTATTTTTAAAATGCCCACTTTAGCTTGGTGAAGTGACTCATGCCTCTCATCCAGCACCTTGGTAGGCAAAGGTGAGAGGATTGCCTGAGCCCAGGGCATTGAGACCAGCCTGGGCAACTAGGCAAGACTGCTACTCTACAATAAATAAAACAACTAGCAAGACATGGTGGTGCATGCCTGGATTTTGAGCTACTTTGTAGACCAAAGCCTGTAGTTCCAACTACTGGGAAGACTGAGGCAGAAGATCACCTGAGCCAAGCCATGTGGTCATGTGCATGCTATTGCTTTCCAGCCTGGGCAACACAGTTAGATTGGCTAAAAATATATCTTATATTAAAGAATTAGGATTCAATTTTTTGATGTAAATTCCAGTCAAATCTTTCTTTCTTTCTTTTTATGCATTGCAATCTCACTGTGCTGCTCAGGCTGGAATGCAGTGGCATGCTCAAGGCCAACACTGCCTCGACTGATTGGGCTCAGGTGATCCTTCTTCCTCACCCTCCAAGTAGCTGGAACTACAGTTATTCACCACCCTGCCAGCTAATATTTGGTTTTTGTTTTTGTTTTTTTGAGCTGGAGTCTCACTCTGTCGCCCAGACTGGAGCACAGTGGCAGCTCCCGGCCACCGCAGCCTCGACCTGCCAGGCTCCAGCGATCCTTCCACCTCAGCCTTCCGAATATTTTGTTTTTTTATTGTAAAGACGAGATCTCACCAAATTGTCCAAACTAGTCTCAAACTCCTGGATGCAGGTAATCCTCTCACATTGACCTCCCAAATTGCTGAGATGACAGGTGTGAGCCACCACACCCAGCCCTCTTATTTTCTTTAATGTCTGCTTTAAGTGGGTAAGTGGCTCATGCCTGTCATTCCACCATTTTGACCAGGTGAGAGGAATGCCTGAGCCAGGGCTTCGAGACCAGCCTGGGCAACTTGAATGAGATCCCTACCCTATGCAGGTATGGTGGTCCACACCAGTATTTCCAGCTTCTTTGTAGGCTAAAGCCTGTAGTGCCAGCTACTGCGAAGAATGAGGCAGAAGGATCTCCTGAGCCCAGAACCAAGGCTACGGTGGCCATGAGCATGCCACTGACTTCAACTTGGCAACAGTGTGAGACGGGCAAAAGAAATAAAAAATTAAAGAATTAAGATTCAATTTTTTGATGTAACTTCCAGCCAAACTTTTCTTTCTATCTTTTTATGAGTTGGGTTCTCACTGGGTTGCTCAGGCTGGAATGTAGTGGCACACTCAATGCCACTGCAGCCTTGACCTATTGTGCTCAGGCAATCATTCTGCATCATGCTGAAGCTTCAGGTGTGCGCCACCATGCCTGGCTAATATTCTGATTTTGATTGTAGAGACAAGGTCTCAAAAAATTGCCCAAACTGGTCTCAAACACCTGGACTTAGGCAATCCTCTCACCTTAGCCTCCCAAATTGCTGGTATGACAGGTATGAGCAACTCCACCCGCCCTTTTTTTTTAATGTCCATTTTACGTTGGTGAGGTGGCTCACTCATGTTATCCCAACATTTTGACAGGCAGAGGTGAGAGGATTGCCAGAGCCCAGAGCTTCGAGACCAGTCTAGGCAACCAGGCAAGACCTTAGCTCTACAGCAAATAAAACAACTAGCTGGGCATGGTGGTGCATGCCTGTATTTTCAGCTACTTTTTAGGCTAATTCCTGTTATTCCAGCTCCTGGGAAGACTGAAGCAGAAGGATCAGCTGAGCCACGCAGCCTGAGTCTGTGGTGGCCACGAGCATGCCATTGCTCTCCATCCTGGGCAACAGAGTGAGACTTGCTGGGAAAAAAAAAAAAAGAATTAGGATTCAATGTTTTGATGCACATTCCAGCCAAATCTTTCTTTCTTTCTTTTAATGAGTAGGGTTCTCACTGTGTTGCTCAGACTGTAATACAGTGACACGCTCAAACCCACAGCAGCCTCGACCTACTGGGATTAGGTGATCGTTCTGTCTCACCCTCTATGTAGCTGGAAATTCAGGCGTGTTCCACTATGCCTGGCTAATATTTTGATTTTTATTGTAGAGATGAGAACTCACCAATTTGCCCAAAAAAGTCTTGAACACCTGGACTCAGGCACTCCTCTCAACTTGGCCTCCCAAAGTGCAGGAATGACAGGCATGAGCCACCACACCCAACCCTGTTATTTTTTTTGAAAATGTACCCTTTAGCTGTGTGATGGGGATTACACCTGTCATCCCAGCACTTTGGCAGGGAGAGGGGAGAGTACTGCGTGAGCCCAGGTCTTTGAGACCAGCTTCAGTAACTAGGCAAGCCCTCTACTCTACAATAAGTAAAACAACTAGTAGGGCATGGTGTTGCATGCCTGTGTTTCCAGCTACTTTGTAGGCTAATTCCTATATTTCCAGCTACTAGGAAGACCTAGGCCAAACGGTGGCCATGAATATGCCACTGTTCTCCCGCCTGGGCAACAGAGTGAAACAGGTTAAAAAAAATTTAATTAAAAAATTAGGATTCCATTTTTTAATGAAAATTCCATTCAAACTTTTCTCTCTTTCTTTCATTTTTTCTGAGTCAGATTCTCACTCTGTTACCCAGGCTGGAATGTAGTGGCATGCTCACTGCCACCACATCATTGACCTACTGTACTCCTGTGATCTTTCCTCAAATTAGCTGGAACAACAGGCATGCAACACCATGCCCAACTAATAGTTTGTTTTCTATTGTAGAGATGAGGTCTCACCAAACTGCCCAAAGTGGTCTCGAACACCTGGACTCAGGAAAGCCTCTAACCTTGGCCTCCAAAGTGCTGGGATGACAGGCATGAACCACTATGCCCTTTTTTATTTTTAAAATGTGCATTTTAGCTTGCTGATCTGGTTCTCACCTGTCATTCCAGCACTTTGGCAGGCAGAGGCAAGAGGATTGCCTGAGCTGGGCTTTGAAACCAGCCTGGGCAACTAGGCAAAGACTCTGCTCTACAATAAATAAAACAACTAGTTGTTCATGGTGGTGCATGCCTGTATTTCAAGCTACTTTGTAGACTAATGCCTGTAGTTCCAGTTTCTGGGAAGACTGAGGCAGGAAGATTGCCCAAGCCAAGCAGACCAAGGCTGCAGTGCCCATGAGCATGCCACTGCTCTCCAACATGGGAAACAGAGTGAGATCATCAAAATAAATAAATAAATAATGAAGTAGAATTCAAGTTTTTGATATAAATTCCAGCCACATCTTTCATTTATTCTTTTTTTTTTCTGATTTGGGTTGTCACTCTGTTGCCTAGCCTGGAATGCAGTGCCATCCTACCCTGGGAAATGCGCTGCGATGGAGGGGAGAGGGAAGCACATGCAACTCTCCCAATGTCAGAATTGCTCTCATGGTTCCGTAAAGCACCAGGACAGCGATTCCCTCTCACTGCACCCTAGGATCTAAAGTCGCACCTGAGAGTTGAGCCCCACCTGCAAGCAACAACTGGAATGAAAAAGAATCAGAGTAGAGTAGGCACCCCAGGGACTCTCTGGTCCCAGGCAGCCATTTTAACACGAATCAATTCAACAGGTATTTGCCAGTGAAACTCTGCTCTGTGTGAAGATGGCCTTGTGGGTGCTGCAGGAGGAGTCTCAGAAAAGAGAAAAGACAGGGAAGTGTCTCGCCCTCAACGAGATGAGGGCAAGAGATGAAGCCCCCTTACCTCAGAAGCTGAAGAGGAGACAGGCATTCGAGGTGGGGGTGTCCTGCGTGGGAAGATTACACATAGGAACTGGCCTTTAAAATGGGCTTTGGAGATGAGTGAGGCCTTGCCGAGAGCAAAGCAGAGTCCAGAGAGGTTGGGCAGCTTGCCCAGGGTCACACAGCTAGTAAAGACTGGAGCCAGACTTGAGATCTTTCTGCCACAGAAAGGTAAGGGAAAAGAATGTGTTCCTGTGCACATGGATGCAGAGATCTGGGCCTCAAATGTATGCTTGGGAGGGATCAGGGCCCTCTCCTGGGATGAGGGGCCCACTCCCACCCTCAGCCTATCCCTAGGGCCTCCCTGAAGACCCCACCCCATGCAGTCTACCGGCTGCCTGCATTTTCAGATATGGTCAGCAGAGGGCACCAGGATGACTGCACAGCCTGGACCATCAGCACCTGGGACTCTCAGGGGCACAGGCCACAGACGTCTGCTCACTCACACAGCCACATATGGGAGTCACTCTGGCAGCTTCCACACAGAGTCAAGGCTTGGGTAGACAGGAGAAATCTCACGGCCCTCCCAGATCAGACACATTCGTAAAGGTGGCACTTCAGGTTGGATAAAAGAGGCTTCCCTCCAGGAGGAGTTTGCACCTGGTAGACAAATAATGAGTGTGTTTTCTTTAGTTTCTCCTCCAAGAAAGCAAAGAGAGGGGACTCTCCATCTGTCACCACCTCTGGGGTTCACCCCCAAATCCCTTCCAGTCAAGCAATGAAGTAGCATAGGGAGCGCCTCTCAGGTCGTGTGTGTGTGTGCAGTCAAGGTGGAGACAGCAGCTGACACAATCCCCAGAGACCTGCAATTTTCATGTCCTTTTGCAGATGCATGGCAGAGGAACTATGTCCTTTTATACAGGCCTGACCAGGAACTAGTCTCCCGGCCTTAATGAGGAGTTAGCCATTCAGAGTTAGCACTGGAGTTGCCCTTTTGAAGAAAGACACCTCTTGAGGACCTCCTGGACATGACACCTCTAGAACACAGGGCACCATTCCCATCAGGACTGCAGAGTGCATGCAAGGCCCGGTCTTCAGTCCAGTCTAGGTGACATAGCCCAAGCTCCAAAGGAATTGGGTCTGGATTCAGTTTTCTCTCCTCACCACTCTGAGAACCAGCATATACTTGGTTCAGGCAATGACAGTTTGGAGACTTGAATGATAGGCATGATCAAGGTGGTGATAATAGAGCGCACAGCAGGAAATGGCGGCAGAGAATGAGAGGCAAGTGGGGATAGTTGCAGAGGAGAGAGAAGTTGGGGTGTTGAGGGGAGACCAAGCCATAACCGAGAGTCCAGAATGGTCAGGAAAGCCAAACTGTGATGGACGGGTGACCTGTGGTGTCAGCTCATCCTGCTGTGGGACGGTCCAAGGGGATGAGCTTTGTTGGGTGGCATCTGTCCCCAGCTTTATGTGTAGGAATCTTGTGGAGGGAGTCACCCCGCACCCCGGCAAGGTGGGTGTCTCCTCTCTCCCCTCGCAGACAAGGCTCACACTGTCTGGAAGGTGTCATCTGTCTCTCCCCAGGCTGGCAGAGCTCTGTGTGAGTGTGTGAAAACTTCCACAAGCCTGCCTGCCATTGTCTATGACTTTGTGAGGTGCGAGTGATGGTGGTGGTGGGGGCAGGTGTGGATATGTGGAGTCTTGCTGGCCAGGAATCAGGGCCAGGGCTTCTGCTTCTGTGTCCACTCTGCCTCTGCATCCACTCCTCACGGCACCATCAGAGGCCGGCCACAGCCTTGCCCATACTCACTCTCTGCACCTGTAAAATAAAAATGGCACTCTGGGCCTCATCTCCCTCACACAGATGTTGTGGTGTTCAGATTAGGCAAAAAGACCTGTGTAGACCATGTAGACCTATAGCTGGGACACCTAGGTCGGGGCTGTGGAGATGGCTATGCTCAGTAAGTTCCCTTTTGGAGAAAGTGAGGGAGACAAGAAAGTGCACAGAAGAGTCAGGCTCCAGAGGAGAGAGAGTTCCCTGTTGTTCTGGCCCACCTTTTGCCCTGAAGCTTAACTCTAGGGACTCTGAAGGCCACAGGTCTTGCTCCACAACCACATTGGTCTGTGCAGTGTCAATTATCCCTGGGGAAGCCTGCTGGCCACCCCACCACTCCTGACACCTCTCCAGGGACCCACCTCCCTCCATGGTTGCAAGCAGCTGTGATTCAGAGAGAGTAATTTCCACGGAAACCAAACAAAAACAAAACAGGTGTCGGGGGAAATTTCAACCACAAAGCAAGTGGTTTCAGAGGAGCACTGATGGCACCCAGGATGTAGTTTTGGGCTTCTGGCACTGTGGACACTGTCCTCAGAGGAACAGACATAAACAAGACATATGACCAGGGTGCAGGGACAGAGACAGATGTTTTCCAAAAGTGGAAATTAAAGTTTTTGATCACATTTGCTGTTTAGCCACAGGGCCCTCGAAACTAGAGGAACCCAAAAAGAGAAGAGAGAAGATTAGTAGGGGCATTTTTCTATCAGGAAGTGCTCCATGCTTTCCAACTCCACAGCCAATAGGGTTCAGATAAGGCCTGGCTCAGAGGGGCTCACCTGAGCGGGTGCCTCAGTAGTCCTTTCTCCTAGTG
Organism: Cephalopachus bancanus; assembly: GCA_027257055.1. Classification (NCBI taxonomy): domain Eukaryota; kingdom Metazoa; phylum Chordata; class Mammalia; order Primates; family Tarsiidae; genus Cephalopachus; species Cephalopachus bancanus. Next base: position 8,111 of record JAPVLO010001638.1, on the reverse strand, counting down.
GCTGCCCCGCTCCCCAGAGGTGCTCAGGGCTGGTGTGGATTCTACACTCAGGGCCTGGCCACTTACTGTTCCTTTAGAACTCACAGGACACATATCCACTCTTGAATAATTCACTTGTGCAAATTACCTGTCTATAACGCACATGTGCACATGTCAAAGCATGCACCATGCCGAGAGATGGGTGGCATGAACTCTTCCTGCTACTCTCACAATCATTTTATGCTAGCATGATAAAATGAATTAGGTCTGGGATCTTGCCACGCGGATCTGAGAGTCATGTGGGGACTGGGAGCTGGTTCAGGTCTGCACCTTGGGACCTGAAGCTTCTGTTGTTCAGAACAGGAGCCATTGCCTTCACCTTGAGAATGTGTTCCAGATAGTGGCACCAGACTTATTTTAACGTTGAGAAATGATGGACTGGGGAAAACAACAAAAAGACATAAATAAACCCAGTAAGATATGAACTCTCTCATAGCTTTTGCTATACACAGTCAGATTTTGCCTGGTCCAAATCATATGAAGTTGTTATTTCTAATTCTAGAATCACCAATTGGATAATCCTCCATAGACAGAAAGGATTTACAACATAATGTTTCATACATGGAGAAGTCCTGGGTGCAGAGAGGCAGGCCACCCATCAGAGGCCACACTGCAGCCAGGACCCCAGGGCTACCATTGCCTTCAGATGCTTCAAGGGTGAGGAGTAAGTGCAGAGGCCATGTAGACAGCTTCCACCAGCCTGATGTGTAAACAGTTCTGTGGCAGCACCTAGGATCCCCTTGCTTCAGACTGTACTGTGCACCCCTTCTGGTTCGCAGAGGGGCTTCTGTAAACACCCAGCTCTGCAAGGTATGTCACCTCTTCTCCGTGGCTGAAACCAGTCAGACGACAGGTCAGTATCCAGTCCTCTGTATCCAGTCCTCTGCCTTCCTTTTCCTCTCTTCCCCTTCCACTTTTCCCCCCTGGCCCTGGGGATGTACTTTGCATCCTTTAAGTGATCTTGTTTATTCTATGTGTTGGAATATAGTTATCTGAATATTGGCTATGGCTTTAATGAAGATCATTGGTTGAATACAGGAACTGAGAATCCCTCCTTCACTTTCAGCCACTTGCTTTGCAGGAACTGAGAATCCCTCCTTCACTTTCAGTCACCTGCTTTGATTTCTCTGTTTATCTGCATGATTGAGCTGAAATCAGCTTCTGTAAGTGAAAGTCGGCTGCTTGGAGCAGATGTTAATGCTCAGAAATAGTATGTGGTCTGCTATTAGCATAAGTAGCATGATGCTAATAAATAGAGGTGTTCAAGGCTGGTAGTGGTGGTGGCGGTGGGAGTGTAAGGACAGTGTCCTGCCTGGTGACAGAACCCGAGCCCTACCCTGAGAAAGAGGGAGAGCCCCAGCCTGGGTGTTGGGCACCTTCTGCCTGAGCCAGCCACTTCCTCTCCTGTCCCCAGCACCCCAGTATGCAGCCAGTTGGGGGCTGATGGTTAATGACGGCGAGGACTGTAACCAAATTGTAGTGCCCCAAGGTGCAAGCTCCTATTTTGAACTGCAGTGGCTTCAGGGTCCCAAGATTCAGGATGGGGGCCATGTCTGGCTTTTGCTGCATCTGGTGCTTAGCAAATCCTTGCATGGAGTAGGTGCTTTACAAACTTGTGTTGAATGAAGGAAGAAACAGTGGCTCACCTGACCCTCTGGATGAGAAGTGGGGAGGGAGCCCCAGAGGAAGAATATTTCCTCCTCACCACTGGACCAATGGACAGACGGCCTGATATAGGACAGGGAGGAGGCATCCCTGGGCATCTGTGCCGGCAGCCTGGTGGGAAGCATGGCAATCTGCCCGTTCTACAGGTGTCAACTTGGAGGCCTAGGGAGAAAAAGGGGTTGTCCAAGGCCACAGAGCCAGGATGCAGACTTCGATCAGCCCAACCCCAAGAGATCCCCAGGCCTTCCCCAGGCCCATGACCTGAGCACCCTCTACCTGGCCTTCGCCCATCTCTGGTCTCTGACCATGTACCCTCATGTCCCCCAAGATCTGCAGCTCATCAGCACGAACAAGAACCAGTTGTTTGTAGCAGTGCCAGAGTGGTACCAGGTGGACATGTACAACTGTACAAGTAAGATCCACATGGTGTGTACTACACACTGGTGATGCAGGACGTGCCCAGCTCATAGCAGGTGGAAGAGAACATGGTCATTGACATCCTCAAGGTGGGCCCCCGTGGGGGTGAGGATACGGGGTTCCCGGGTGTAGATGGGTGGTGGTGGGCCAGGACTGGATGAACTGGGAATTGGATGGGGGGGCCTGGGTGTGGGAGGGCTCAGGGTGTGGGTATAGATGTAGGTGGGATTAGGTGTGGGTGGGCTCAGGTTTGGATGGGCCTGTGTGTGGGTGTCAGTGGGCTTGGGTGTGGATGTGCTGAGGTGGGTGGGCAGGAGTGAGAGTGGTCCTGGTGTGTATGGGCCTGGGTGTGGGTGGGCCCATGCATGACTGGGCCAGGATGTATGTGTGGGTGGGTGGGGATATGGACGGGTTGGGGTGTGAGTGGACTCCAGTGTGGATAGGTTCTGGTGTGGATGGCGTGGGTGTGAGTGTGGGTGGGCCAGGGTTGGATGGGCTGGGGAGTGGGTGTGGGTGGACTGGGTTATGAATGGGTTGGGATGTGAATGGCTCCTGGTGTAGATGGGCCCAAGTATGTGTGGGCTCAGGTTTGGATGGGCCAGGATGTGGGGTATGGGTGGGCTGGAGTGTGAGTGGGCTCTGGGGTAAGTGGGTACTGGCGTGGGTGTGCCTGGGTGTCATGAGGGTGGGCAAGGGCAGGATGGGCTGGGTGTGGGTGTGGAAGGGCAGGGGTGTAGATAGGCCAGGGTATAGATGGATTCTGGGGGTGTATGGGCCCGAGTGTGGGTGGGCCCAGGTATGTGTGTGTGTGTGGGTGGGTATATGGATGGGCTGGGGTGAGTGGGCTCCAGTGAGAGTGGGTCCTGGTGTGGGTAGGCCCAGATGTGTGTGGACGTGGGCCAGGGTATGGATGGGCTAGGATGTGGGTGTGGGTGGGCTGGGATGTGGAAGGGCTGGGGTGTAAGTGGGTCCTGGTGTGGAAGGACCCGAGTGTGTTTGTACATAATTATGACTGGGCCAGGGGGTGTGTGTGGGGGGTAGGTATATGGATGGCCTGGGGTGTAAGTGGACTCTCATGTGGGTGGTCCTGGTGTGGTTGTGGTTGGCCAGGGTATAGATGGCCTAGGGTGTGGATGTGGGTGTGGGTGGGCCAGGGTGTGGATGGGCTAGGGTGTGTGTGGGTCCGTGTGTGAGTGAGCGAAATGTGGGTGGGCTCAGGGTGCGGGTGTGGGTGGGCTGGAGTATGTATGGAATGGGGTGTGAGTGGGCCCTGGTGAGGGTGGGTCCTGGTGTGGGGGGACCTGGGTGTGGGTGGAGGTGGGCCAGGGCTGGTTGGGCTGGGGTGTGGGTGTGGCTGGGCCAGGATATGAGTGTGGGTGGGCAGGGGTATGGATGGGCTGGGGTGTGAGTGGGCTCTGGTGTCAGTGGGTCCTGATGTTGGAGGGCCCGGTTGTGGGTGGGGGTGGGTCAGAGTATGGATGGGCCAAGGTGTGGGTGTGCCCTGGTGTGGGTGGGTCCTGGTGTGAGTGGGCTCCCGTGTGTATGGGGCCTACTGTGTGTAGACCCAGATGTGGGTGGTGGTGGGCCAGGACTGGATGGGTTGAGAAGTGGGTGTGGGTGCGCTGGGGTGTGAAACAACTGGGGTGTGAATGGGTACTGATGTGGATGGGCCTGAGTGTGGGTGGGCCCATGTTTGGCTGAGCCAGGATGTGGATGAGGGTGGACAGGAGTATGGATGGGCTGGGGTGTAAGTGTTCTTCGGGGTGGGTAGTCCCTGGTGTGGGTGGGCCTGGGTGCGAATGGGGGTGGGCCAGAGTATGGATGAGCTGGAGTGTGGGTGTGGCTGGACCAGGATATGCGAGTGGGTGGGTAGGGGTATTGATGGGCTGGTATGTGAGCGGGCTCCGGGGAGGGTGGGCTTTGGTGTGGTCAACCCCGAGTGTGACTGGGGCCAGGTATGGCTGGGCCTGGGTGTGGGTGTGGGTGGACGGGAGTGTGGATGGGCTGGGGTGTGCATGGGCTCCAGTGTGGGTGATCTTGATGTGGGTGACCCTGATGTGGGTGTGCCCAGATGTGGGTGGGGTGGGCCAGGATATGGATGGGCTGTGGTGTGGGTGTGGGTTGAGCCATGGTATGGATGGCCTGGGTTGTGGATGGGCCAGCATGTGTGTGGGTCCTTGTGTGGATGGGCTGGGGTGTGAGTGCGCTCCAGTGTGGGTGAGTCTTGGCATGGGTGGGTCTTGGCATGGGTGGGCCCGTGTGTGGGTGGGTGTGGGCTAGGGCTGGATGGGCTGGGGTGTGGGTGTGTGTGGGTCGAGGTATGGTTGGGCAGGGTGTGGATGGGTCCTGGTGTAGATGGGCCTGAGTGTGAGTGGGCCGGTTTGGCTGGGACAGAATTTGGTGTGGATGGGTGGAGAAATGGATGGACTGGTGTGTGAGTGGGCACTTGTATGGGTGGGTCCTGGTGTGAATTGGCCTGTTTGTGGGTGGGGGTGGGCCAGAGTATGAATGTGCCCAGGTTTGGGTGTTGGTAGGCTGGGGTATGGATGGGTTGGGAAGTGGGTGGGTCCTAGTGTGTGTGGCCCCGAATGTGAATGTGGGTGGACCAAGGTGTAGCTGGGCCAGGATATGGGTGTGGGTGGGTGGGGGTATGGATGGGCTGGGTTGTGAGTGGGCTCTGGTGTGGGTGGGTTCTTGTGTGGTTGTGCTTGGGTGTGAATGGGGGTGAGCCAGAGCTGGATGGGCTGTGGTGTGGGTGTGGGTGTGCCAGGGTCTGGAAGGGCTGGTGTATAGATGGTTCTAGGTGTGGATGGGCTCAGGTATGGCTGGGCCAGGTTGTTGGTATAGGTGGGTGGGCTTATGGATGGGCTGGTGTGTGAGTGGACTCCAGGGAGGGTGGGTTCTGGTGTGGATGGGCCCGAGTGTGGGTGTGGGTGAGCAGGGGTATGGGTGGTTTGGGGTGTGAGTGGGCTCCAGTATGGGTGCATCCTGGTGTGGATGGGCCATGGTGTGGGTGTGGGTTGGCCAGGGTGGAATGGAATGGGGTATGGATCTGGGTGGCCTGGGATGTGGGTTGGTCCTTGTGTAGATGAGCTGTGTGGGGGTGGGCTCAGGTTTGTCTGGGCTAGGATATGGGTGGGGATGGGCAGGATATGGATGGGCTGAGTGGGCTCTGGGGGGGTCCTGGTGAGGGTCCTGGTGTGGTTGGGCTCGAGTGGGGGTGGGCCAGGTTACAAATGGGCTGGGATGTGGGTGTGGGTGGGCTGCAGTGGGTGGGCTGGGCTGTGAATGGACTGCAGTGTGGGTGGGTCCTGGTGAGTTAGGCCCTTGAGTGGGAGGACATAGGTATGGCTGGACCAGGATGTGTGTGTTGGTGGGTGGGGGTATGGATGGGCTGGGATGTGAGTGGGCTTCAGTGTAGCTGAATCCTGGTGTGGGTAGGCCTGACTGTGAATGGTGAGGGCCAGGTTATGGATGGGCTGGAATGTGGCTGGGCTGGTGTGTGTGGGTCCTGGTGTGGGTGGACCCAAGTTTCAGTGGGCTGATGTTTGTTTGGGCCAGGATGTGGGTGTGGGTGGGTGGGGGTATGGATGGACTGGGGTTTGAGTGGGCTCTGGGGTGGGTTGGTCCAGGTGAAGGTGGGGGTGGGCCAGCGTATGAATGGGCCAGGGTGCAGGGGTTGGTGGATCCAGGTGTGTATGCGTTGGGGTGTCAGTGGGTCCTGGTGTAGATGGGCCCCTGTGTGGGTGGACCCAGTTATGACTGGGCTAGGTTGTGGGTGTGGGTGGGCAGGTGTATGGATGGGTGTGATTACTCTCTGGTGTGGGTGGTCCTGTTGTGGGTGGGCCCAAGTGTGAGAGGGGTGGACCAGGGTATGGATGGCTTGGGGTGTGGATGTGGGTGAGCCGGGGTGTGAATGGGCTGGGGTGTGTGTGGGTCCCAGTGTGGGTGGGCCCTAGTGTGTCCGGGCCCAGGTATGACTGGCCCCAAATGTGGACGTGGGTAGACGGAAGTATGGATGAGTTGGGGTGTGAGTGTGCTCAGGTGTGACTGGGCCCTGGTGTGTGTTGACCCAGGAGTGGGAAGGGTTGGCCGGGGCTGGATGGGCTGGGGTGTGGATATGGGTTGGCCTGGGTGTGGATGGGCTGGGTTATGGATGGGCTAGGGTGTGGGTGGGTCTTTGTATGGATGAGCTGGTGTGTGGGTGGGCTGGGGTGTGAGTGGGCTCCGGTGTGGGTGAGTCTTGGAGTGAGTGGGCCCGTGTGTGGGTGAGTGTCGGCTAGTGCTGAATGGGCTGGGGTGTGGGTGGGCCAGGGTGTAATGGGCTGGGATGTGGATGCGCTCTGCTGTAGATGGGTCTGAGTGTGAGTTGGCCCAAGTTTGGCTGGACCAGGATGTGGGTGTGGGTGGGCAGGGTATGGGTGGGCTAAGGTGTGAGTGGGCTCCAGTGTGGCTGGTTCGTGGTGTGGGTGGGCCCTGGTGTGGGTGGTGGTGGGCCAGGTGATGTATGGGCTGGGGTGTGGATGAGCTGCAGTGTGGGTGGGTCCTGGTGTGGATGAGCCCGTGAATGGGAGGACCCAGGTTTGAGTGGTCCAGTATGTGGGTGTTTGTGGACAGGGGTATGGATGGGCTGGATTGTGAGTGGACTTCCATGTGTGTGGTCCTGGTGTGGGTGGGCCCAGGTGTGGGTGGAGTGGGCCAGTGTATGGATGAACTGGAGTAGGGGTGTGGGTGGGCTGGGGTGTGGATGGGTCAGAGTGTGGTTTGGCTGTGGTGTGGGTGGGTCCTGGTGTGGATGTGCCCCAGTGTGGCTGGGCCCAGGTATGACTGGGCCAGAATGCAGGTTCAGGTGGGTGGGGGTATGGATGGACTCGGGTATGAGAGGGCTCCGATGTCAGTGGGTCCTGGTGTTGGAGGGCCTGGGTGTGTGGGGGAGTGGGCCATAGTATGGATGGGCTGGGCTGTGGGTGTGGGTGTGGGTGTGGGTAGGCCGGGGTGTGGGTGGTTCCTGGTGTGGATGGTTCCTGGTGTGGGTGGATTCTGGTGTGGGTGGGTCCAAGTGTGGGTGGGGCTGGGTATGGCTGGGCAGGATTTAGGCATGGGTTGGTGGGGGTATGGATTGGCTATGCATGAGTGGGTTGCGGTATGGGTAGTCCTGTTGTGGGTGAGCTCAGATGTGGGTGGGGTGGACCAGGATATGGACTGGCTGGAGTGTGCTGGGTGGGCCTGGGCATGGATGGGTTGGCATTTGGGTGGGTCCTGGTGTGTGTGAGGGTGGGCCAGGGTTATATGGACTGCGGTGTGACTGGGGTAGGGATGAGCTGGGGAGTTTGTGGGTCCGATGAGGGTGGGTCCTGGTGTGGATGTGGGCCAGGTGTGTGGGTGTGGGTGGGCTGGGGTGTGGATGGACTGCGGTGTGGGTAGGTCCTGGTTTGGGTGGGCCAAGGTATGGCTGCACCAGGATATGGGTGTGGGTGGGCAGGGTTATGGATGGGCTGGGGTGTGGGTGGGCAGGGTTAGGATGGGCTGGGGTGTGGGTGGGTCCTGGTGTGGGTGGGCAGTGGTGGGGGTGTACCATGGGTGTTTTGGCTGGGGTATGTGTTGGGGGTCCAGGGTATAGTTGGGCTGGGGTTTAGATGGGTTCTGGTGTGCCTGGTTTCGAGTATGGGTGGGCACAAGTATGACAGGGCAAGGATGTGGGTGTGGGTGGGAGGGTTTATGAATGGGTTGGGGTGTGAGTGGTCTCTGGGGATGGTGGGTTCTGTTGTAGATGGGCCTGAGTCTGGCTGGACCCAGGCATGGTTGGGCCACATTGTGGGTGCAGGTGGGTGGAGGTGTGGTTGTGTCTGCTGTGGATGGGCCCAGGTATGGCTTGGTCAGGAGGTGGGTGTGTGTGTTAGGGGTATGGATGGGCTGTGGTGGGAGTGGTGTCTGGGGTGGGTGGGTCCTGGTGTGGGTGGGCCTGGATGTGGGGGGGGGTGGGCCAGGGC
>JAPVLO010001637.1:0-65428 GCA_027257055.1 Cephalopachus bancanus | reverse complement strand
CCTTTAATTTAAGTTAACTTTCAAATGAGTCTAGTATACCCAGAGTATCTAGGATAGTCTCTTTTACTTAAAGTCAACTAATTATGGGCTTTAATTTCATCTACAAAATACCTTCACAGCAACTGCTACATTCATGGGTGGCTGAATAACTGGGAATTGTTGTCTAGCCCAGTTGACACAAAACTATCACATTAAAAGACAGAAAATAAATGGGAGAATGTGCTCTGATGCATTGTAGAGGAGAAAGGCCCAGCACATGTGGTACACTGACCAGGCAATAGTTGGGGAGGGGCTGACCAGCCTGGCAGAAGTCCAGAGACAGTTTTCAAGCAGGACTGGGAAGTGAGGCTTGAAAGTAATGTTTACTGAAGTTCTGTTGCCCTCCTCATATGATTATTTCTTGGGTTCTTACACAACAGCACAAAATTAACCTTTATACCTGGGCAGAACATGGAGAATTTTTTTTTTCTAAGAAAGTAGAACGAACATCTGGGGAGAATCAGGGCAGTCAACATAGGTGTTGGCAGATCAGTGTAAAGCCTACCTCATTTTACATTTGGAAAGAAACACTAATCTGATGGGGGACTCAAGATCTCATAGTAAACCAAAAAGTAATGACCAAGTGTAGCCCATGTACACGGATACATCTCTCAGGCAGCCTATTTCCTCATTCTTAAATATAAATGGGCAATCAGAATTTTCAGACATTTGAGGAGGAATGCAGTATTAAAAAAATAAAGTGGAAAAACTGTCTCAGGAAAAAAACTCAAAAATTCAAAAAACAAAGATCAATTACAATAATTATAAGTATTATATTCACGGAGATTTGAGGAGATAATATATTCATAAAATAAGAGCAAGATGCCACGCACAAGAGAAATAGATAACAAAAAGTTCCCTTGGAAATTATGTATATGTATGTAGGTGCATATATAAGATAAAATATATTAAATATGCACAGTTTTTATATATTAATTGTACCACACCTAAACTTTAACAAATACTGAGAGGGTAGAGAAGGAAAGGATGAAATTATGATAAGCTTTCATCATATCAAGACACATGATTAAATATTTTATTCTTGATACTTATAACTATAGAACATATGTTCAATTATATGTTCTGTACTTTCAATTTTCCCGCAATGAGAAAATTTACCTCAGGAAAATAAACAATAACTATAAATGTAAAGGAATTAAAAGAAAAACAAACAAAAAAGATTGCTCTCACACCTTTTTACATGATGTAGTATTTATCCAAGAGCTAACAATCTGCTAGAACTTTTGCACATTCTGAACCTCTCTCTTTCACCGCCATTTTACTAAAGACTGCATGAATATATCTGAAATAATTTGGGGTGGGGAAGGAATGGCACAGAGAATGTGGGAGTCCTAGGAATGGGGTGCCTGACTTGGCCTGAGAGAATAGTGGAAGACAAGATTACCCAGGGGAGAAGAAAGCAAAGGGAATTCCAGGGAGGAGGAGCAGCAGGGGCAAAGGCTCTGACGAAAGCCGTAACCTGAAAGCAGACTGACGGAAATGGTATTTCAAAGGGAATCCGAAGCAGAGGTGACCGCATTTAAAAGGGAATCACGAAAGTGGGACTGGGCCATAGTATGAAAGGATCTGAGGAGCAGGCTGAAGGGCATCAGACTCAGTCCCAAGGGCCATAGGGAACCCTCAAAGGAGGTGGAGGAGAGTGGCCACCTCAGATTCGTGACTTACAAAGTTTTCCAGAGCAGTGGTAAATGCACTGGATGAAGTCTTAATTCAGGAAGCTCATTCTGGGTGCTGTCCACGAGAAGTATCAATTCAAGAAGCTCATTCTGGGATCACGATGAACTAGGGCAATTGGAATACTGAGGAGATGTTTGTTAAGATTAAGAAATTAGTGTTAATTTTTGAGATGTCATATGATTGTGCTTACATTTTTTTAGAAGTGAGTATTTATCTTTTCAATACTACCATATTTATTATGAAATGATACACCAACTAGGATTTTCTTTGAAATAATCTGGACTTTGAGGGGGCAGGATTTGGGGGAAAGTAATAGAGAAAACACAGTCTGCTCTAAGTTGACAGTCACTAAAGCTGGGTAGAAGATTCATGGGAGTTCTTCCTGTTACTACTTTCCTTTTGCTTATGTTTGAAATCTTCCATAACAAAATGTTTTCAAGATAAGGAAGATTTAATAGGGAAAAGCAAATAATAAAAGTAAGAGCTAATATGTATAGAGTGCTTATCCTGTTCCACGGGCTCTTGCGTATATTCGCGTCCTTCACAGATACAGCCATCCTATGATCCAGATCTTATTGACATTCCCCTTTAACAGATGAAGAGACTGAGGGTCAGAGCGTATGGCCTGTACTTGAGGTGACACCGGTGCTCAGTGGTGGAGTGAAGAGTCTGACCCAATCTGGCATCACAGTCCTTGCTCTGTTTTGTACTGTAGGTTATGGGTGTGGCACAGGCTGTCACTGCTTCATGAAGCCCAGCCTGAAGGACAGAGTTACTTCAGTAAACAATCAAAAGTATGCAGATAATATTCCAAATAAAGATGTAGGGACCTCATCTCTACAATAAATTAAAAGAAAAATAGGTGTGGCATGCACCTGTAGTCCCAGCTGCTTGGAAGGCTAAGGTGAAAGGATCACCTGAGCCCAGCAGGTCAAGGCTGCGGAAGCCATGAGCAAGCCACTGCACTCCAGCCTGGGTGACAGAGTGAGACTCTGACTCCAGGAAAAAAAAAAGAACAGGTGGCTTTACTGAGGGGGACAGGGCAGAGCCAAGAAGATCAGGGAGGAGCCTGCTGTAACCATCCAAGGAAAGCTACCTATGGCTTAGACCGGGAGGTGGAGGTGGAGAGAAGTGGGACTCTGGATTTGTAAGTGTCAGGACTTAAAGGCAGGCTGAGAAAGTGGTCAGCAATGCTGTGAGTATGGATCTACTAGCCAGAAGGCTGTCCTCATTTATGAGCTGTGTTCTTCATACCAATCCCTTAGTATGGTAGATGCCATGTGTAGGGGATTAGGTAGGCCAAAGTCGCAGGTTGGTAAGAATAATTCAGTTATGAGTTATGAATTATGAAGAAGAAACAGTTATGAATTAAGAAAGATAGATGCATTAAAGGGAAGCTATGTTGTGAGGAGCTCAGCAGTCCAAACAGCAGAGAGAGTGACTACTGCCTGCAAAGAGGCTGGGACTAGAGGGGTGTTTTTATTAAAGAGGTGTTAGGGTTTAGTGGGTTGGGAATTGTCTTTGAAGGTAGTCTGCAAAAGAAAATTCCCCAAGGTTTGTGAAGTGGCAGATTGATGGTGGCTTTTTTCTTTCATATAAAGTTAGTGAACAGCAATAGTTAACTAGCAACAAATGGTTAACTACTTTTTGTTTACTACAAATGTTTTGCAGATGGATAACCAGCTGTTACCATTATCAGTAAGTTTCTTTGTAGATCTTGGTCTTGAAGTCCCTTTCTGTAATATAATTTACCAAAGTTACCCAACTGATGCTGGCCTAATGCTCTCCATAGTAGAGACTGGTGACACGTGTCCCTTTCACCCCAGGTGGGTTTCTGATTCACCCTAAAATGCCGTTTTCAAGGTCTCTTCTTCCTACCCAGCACCTGATTACAAAGTTCAGCCCATGGCAGAATCAGTCTCCTTCCTTGGAAAGACAGGTGAAACAAGTAAGTGCCCTCGCATCCAAGATTGTTGGAGTCTACTCAAAAAGACGCTTCACCCAGTCCATTCCTGCTTCCTGACCTTGGCTTTTTTAAGAATTAAAAGAGGAAAGACAATTTTTTAACAAAAGTTTTCAAGGACAAAAATAAAAAATAAACATTTTTGGTTGCAAATGCATGTACCTTGGGTTGCCTTTGCACTGGAAGAAAAAGACATCTATTATGACTTTGATTACACAACCTTTCTTAAACTCTAGATGTGAAATAGCACATTTCAAGGCAGGTGGGTGGATGGGTGTGGAGGAGGAAAAAGCAAAAGACAAAAGGAAGTGAGCTGGGTGCATTCTGGAGCACCTGCTCTCCAAGCACTTTCTGAGGTTTTAAAGTTGAGGAGTGGTATTATGTCAATCCATGTTCTAATTGCTCAGCAATAAACAACACCCACTCACTACCTAAATGTCAGGACCAAGACTATTTCTAAATCTCCTTGAAACAAGATCAGTCACTGTGACGGAGCACAAAGAGATTGAGCACTTTTGTTAGCATAAAAAAGATTTTAAGTTGGTGCTGGGGAAACTGGCTGACCACATGCAGAAGATTGAAACAGGACCCCCTACCTATCACCATACACAAAAATTAACTCTAAATGAATCAAAGACCTAAATGTAAAACCTCAAACTATAAGAATCTTAGAAAGCACAGGAGATACTCTTATGGAAATTGGAACTGGGAACCAATTCCTATTCAGAATCCTAAAGTCCAATACCTTAAGAAATAAGATAGACAAGTGGGACCTCATCAAACTAACGAGCTTCTAAAAAGCAAAAGGAACCATCAAGAGAGTAGGGAGACAGCACACAGAATGGGAAAAAATATTTGCCAACTGTATATCTGACAAAGGCCTAACATCTAGGATCTACAAGGGACTCAAATGCACCAGAAGGAAAAAAAGCAAACAGCCCCATCAAAAAGTGGGCAAAAGGTGCTGCAGGGCGACACATGGGGTGATGCCCCAAGTGCAGGCAAACCAAGTGGCGGGGGAAGCTACAGCAATTGGGGGCTTTCAGAGTCTGGGAGGTCTGTGGCATTAATTTGGGAGGTGACGTTGCAGGATGCCTGAAGGGGAGAATTTGTCAACAGAAACTGCGGAGAATACAGGCAAGTTCCCTGCCCCTGGTGGTCCCCCAAGGTTAAAGTTGGTTGGTACCCCAAGGGCACAATCCTCAAGATTGAACCATGGTTAGATCGAGGATCTGTATGTTTTTCTCCGTGTCTCCTATAGGGGAGACAGCCCCAATTCCCATGTAATATGGGAGGCGGGGGTCCAGGCATAGTCAGCAGTCCTTGGCCAGATCAGGGTGAGTTGCCGGTAAACTGCCGATAGCATAGGAAGAAACTGATTGTTGAGTGACGGAGATGGCACAGGGGTGTTCCTCCCAGTGGAGGGAGATTAAAGTTAAGAGTCCAAAACACACAGAAGTCTTATCTTTACTGGGTCCTCTCCGGTGGTGGGCTTGACGACCTTCCATTTCTCCAGGTGTGAGCCCGTAGCTGCCTTTACTTGCAAGTGATGAATCCAAGGGCGGATACCGCTGACTTTAACAGCAGTCGGTGTTGTCAGGATGACCAGGTGGGGGCCCTTCAACCTGGGGGTGAGAGCCTCAGTCTTGTGCCGTTTTATCCAGACCTGGTCACCGGGCTGGAATGGGTGAGGGATTTCAGGGGCTGGTTTTGGGAGAGCCGCCCGCACAGTTTCTGCCACAGCCTGTTGAACTTTTTGGAGTGCCTGTAGTGACTGAAGTAAATTATGGTTAGACAGTTCCACCATGTTTTCCATCCCAACCTTCGGGAGTAATGGCAGGGGCCGTCGGAAAAGGATTTCAAAGGGGGTTAGACCCCTTAATGTAGGGAGTACATCTGGCCCTTAAGAGGGTATAAGGTAGGAGCCTTACCCATCCTTCACTGGTCTCTGAGGTTAACTTAGGGTTTCCTTAAGCATCCAATTCATTCTTTCTACCTGCCCTGAACTTTGGGGATGGTATGCACAATGTAAATCCCAATTTATCCCCAAGGTCTTTGTGATACCCTTAGTGAGCTTTGAGACAAACGCTGAGCCCTTGTCTGAGCCTATTGAGATAGGCAGGCCATACCTCGGGACAATGTCATTCAAGAGCTTTTTAACTGTGACTGAAGCCGTTTCGGTTTTTGTAGGAAATGCTTCAACCCATCCCGAGAAAGTGTCTACCAATACCAACAGGTACCTGTATACATACTGCCCCGGTTTTATTTCTGTGAAATCTATCTCCCAGTGCCTCCCAGGGGTTAGTCCCCTATTCCAGACCCCTTGTGTGGATACACTGACCTTAGCGCCGTTGACCTATTGGCAGGGGATGCAACTTTGAGCAAGTTCCTGCACCAGCTGGTCCAGATGGGGAAGAAAGAATTCTTTCCATACAAGTTCAGTTAGTTTTGTTTTCCCTAAGTGGGTTCCCTCGTAGTTGTAGCCAGCTTGGGTTTGGGGGTATAGTTTAGCTTCTGTGTGGTAAGGCCTCTTGGTCTGCCTTTCTGTTTCCTATTGCCTCCTTTGAGTTCCCTTTTTGGTGGCCCAGGCAGTGAATAATGGCCACCCTCTTAGGGGCCCAGATTGCCACTCTTAAGTCTAGAATCTATGCTTTATTGTTAATAGATTTCCCCTCCACCATGAGCAGCCCCCTTTCCCTGTAGATTGCCCCATGGACATGTGCAGTAGCAAAGGCATACCTGCTGTCAGTGTAGATGTTTACAGTTTTTCCTGCGCCTGCTTTTAGGGCCTCCGTCAGCGCGATTAGTTCCGCTTTCTGGGTTGATGTCCCTGGAGGGAGGGGCTCAGCCCAGACAGTTCCCTGCAGAGTGACCACTGCCGCCCCCGCATACCTGACCTCATCCTGCACGAAGCTGCTGCCATTCGAGAAAAGGGTTAGATCAGGGCTTGTTCTTGGGATGTCTGTTAAATCCCATTGCAACTTCTGGAGAGACTCAGTGACTTCGAAATAGCAGTGGGGTGGTTCTGTAGCACTTTCTTCCAGCAACAGTGTTGCAGGGTTTAAACTGATGGTGTGCTGAAACTTGATTCGTGGCTGATCTAGGAGCAGTGCTTGGTAATGAGTTATTCAGGCATTTTACATCCATTTGTCAGGGGCCCCTCGGACCAGAGACTCCACCACATGTGTGGCTGTAATGGTTAAATTCTGTCCCAGTGTTAGCTTGTCTGAGTCTTTTACTAGCATGGCAATGGCCTCAATGACTCGCAAACAGGGCGGCCAGCCTGAAGCTACCGGGTCTAGTTTCTTTGACAAGTAGGCAACCGGTCTATTCCATGGGCTGAGACTTTGGGTTAGGACTCCCCGGGCAACACCACGCCTCTTATCTACATAAAAGTGGAAAGGTTTTTCAATATCTGGCAGGGCCAGGCCCGGGGCCAAAACCAGAGCATTTTTAAGGGCTCGGAAAGCCTTTTCACTTTCCGGGGTCCATTGGAAGTTAGCCTCTGGCCCTTTGGTAATTTCATATAGGGGCTTCGCGAGTTCCACAAACTTAGGGATCATAGTTGGCAGTATCCCATTGTTCCCAAGAATTCCCGAACCTGCCTTTTGTTTCCTGGGACCCAGGCGCCTGTTATAGCCCGAATGCACCGGGCAGTTAGAGATTTCTTACCTCCTTTGAGGTTGTATCCAAGGTAAGTGGCTATAGTTACACAGAACTGAGCTTTCTTTGCTAACACTCGGTACCCCAGAGTCTGAAATTCCTTAAGTAGATCCCTGGTGGCATGCAGGCACTCACCTTCTGATGTAGCCACAATTAGCAGGTCATCTACATACTGTAGCAGTCACTCCAGGGTGATGTTGCCAGAAGGCTCGGAGGTCCTGTTGAAGAGCCTCATCGAACAGCATGGGAGAGTTCTTAAATCCTTGCGGGAGCCATGTCCAGGTTAACTGGCCATTTTCCCCTTTCTCAGGATCTGTCCATTCAAAGGCAAATAAGGGTTGGCTCTGCTTATCCAGGGGAATGCTGAAGAAGGCGTCCTTAAGATCCAGGATGGTGTCTACCTGCCTTTCTAGGGAGAGTCCACCCAGGAGAGTGTATGAGTTAGGAACCGTGGGGTGGATATCCTCCACTCACCTATTGACTTCCCTTAAGTCCTACACCGGTTGGTAATCCCCCATGCCGGCTTTTCGGCTTTTCGGACTGGAAGCAATGGGGTGTTCCAGGGCGAGTGGCATGGCACTGAGATTTCCGCCTGCCATAGGCGCTGAATGTGGACTGCAATGCCCCTTCGGGCTCCTGGGATATAGGATACTGCCTTACCCTAATGGGCGTTGCCTGGCTCTTGAGCTGAACAACAACTGGCGGCTGATGAGATGCCAGCCTGGGGGGGAGGTTTGATTCGGCCCATACATGGGGAAATTCAGTCTGCAACTGAGCTAGCAAAATGGTGTTTGAAGAGTCTAGGGGGAGCTTATCCTCTGTCAGCACGTATTCTTCACTTAAAGGAACAGTAACAAGAATTTTTGCTGGTGTTTCTGGCTGGTTTAATTTTACTGTGGCGGAGGTTTCTTGAAAGCCTATGTTGGCTTTAAGCTTGTGTAGGAGATCTAGTCCCAAGAGGGGGTACGGGCAATCTGGCATTACTAAGGAATGAATGTGTAACTTCCCCCTTTCCCAAGTTGACCGTTCTTTTGGTAGTCCATAGGACCAACTGGGTCCCAGTTGCCCCCTGAACCAGAGTTCGTTTTTGTTGCAGGGGGCCACTATCCCTTGGTAGGACCGAATTCGCAGCCCCCGTGTCTACCAGAAAGTGAACAGATTCACCCCCCACCATAAGCTTCACCCTGGGTTCTGGGGGGTACTGCTAGAGCCCTGGCCCCATCAGTCTGTCTGCAGTTGAAGCACTGGAGTAGGCGGTGGTGGAGGGTACTCTCCTGAATGTGGGGAGGGAGCCTGCGGTCGGGGCGGCTTGTTTGGGCAATCTTTCACATAGTGTCCAAACTTTTTGCAGTAGGCACATTGGTCTTTTGCCAGTGCCTTTCTTTTCACATCCCTGTTGCCCCCGCTCCCGGCTGGCTGTTTTAGCCTGGCTTCTTCCAGGGCCACCACAACCACTTTGGCCGTTTTCTTAGCCTTCCTATCCTCCTGGGAATCCCTGTTATTATAAACCCTCTGAGCCACCTCTCTTAATTCTGACAAGCTTTTGCCTTCGAATCCCTCAATTTTTTGCAGTTTCTTTCTTATATCCAGAGCTGACTGGGAGATAAATGCTATAACTAGTGCCCTCCAGTTTTCTGGGGCCTCAGGGTCTATTGGAGTGTACGTCCAGCAGGCCTCCAGGAGTCGCTCCAGAAAAGCGGCGGGAGATTCCTGCGGGCCTTGAGTAACTTCGCTTACCTTAGACAAATCTGCAGTGCACCTTGTGGCAGCCCAGAAACCCCCCATTAGGGTCTGGTGATAGGTGGTGAGACGCTCCCTACTGTGATCGTGTAGGGGTTCCAGCTGCGTCTTTCATTGGGGGACAACATGCTCCACACGGGACTGCTCTGCAGGCCTGCCATCTGGCCCCAGGACTAGTTTTCTTGCTTACTGACGGATTCTCTCCCTCTCTTCAGCAGTGAAGAGAGTTTGGAGAAGCTGTTGGCAATCATCCCATGTGGGCTGATGGGTGAAGATAGTTTCTAAGAGAGAGATGAGATCCTGGGTCTCTCAGAGAACGGGGGGTTTTGGTTCCTCCAGTTATAGAGGTCATTAGTAGAGAAAGGGACATAGACCATGAAGGGCGGGGCTCCCGTTCCACCTGCATCGAACCCTGGGGCTTGTCTCAAAGGAAGAATTGCCAGTTTTCGCATCTCCAGGTTTCCCGAGGATGAATCCAGGCTTGTTGGCTGGCCGAGGGCTGTTGGGCTCTCTGAGGAGGAGTGAGGAAGTGGTAGGTAGAGGGGCTGGTAGGACCCACTCCTAATGTGTGATGGACTGAGAACCTCTTGAGACCCTTGTTCCTGCCAGGGTACAGGGTATGGCGGGAGAATGCCATCATCCTCCAGTGGGTTCTGGAGGACAGGGGTTTTGAGTTTAGGAGTTTCCTGCAAAGCTAAAGCATGAGAAGAGTTATTATTTTTCTTGGCCTTTCTCATCCACGGTGGTTGTCGCATTACCAGGAGGTACCAGGCGGTGATTACAGGATCTGGTCCAAATGACGGTGATAGACAAACTGGTGGGCTTTCTCCACTATGGTGGGATCGAAAGTACCCTCTGATGGCCAGCTGCAATTAGGAAATGTGGGTCACTCAAGGAAGCAAAAGGTGGTTAGTTTACCCTTGTTCACCTGGTCACCTGAGTCTTGTGCCACTTTCTGAAAATCCTTGAAGTGGCACAAGACCAGCTTGCAGAGGGTTATCAGGCTGAGAACATTATTGTCCCATGATATCGACAACTATGACGGACACAGCAGCAACAAACACCAAACATGAAAAAACAAGGACTGAACAAAGAGACTTAACTGCCCGAGGGCAAAACAGAAGATCCCGGTGACATCACACTGGGACCTCGGACCCCGGAATTAGTGCTGAGTCCAGCTTTCCTGAGGGTCTCTATAGGAGTGCACTCAAAACAGAAATCAGGAACCTGACTTACCTCTCTGAGGGCTTCCAGGGGCATTGTGAGTCTGCCAGAGATACAGGCCCAATCGAACCCAGAGAGTTTGCAGGGATGCAGCCCCACAAGGCCTGTCAGTTAAAACAGGTGCAATTTAAGTGCTTGGTGCTTGGTTCTCCTGGGCGAGCCCCCAAATGAAGTAGGGTCCGAGTGCTTAAATCACAGACACTGACACAAAGTTATAAGTAACAAAGGAGAGGTTTATAGCCAGGTTCAGCCATGGCCAGTGACCGCTTGCCAGAGAATTCCAAAGCAAGGGGCCCCAGCTGCAGCTGAGAGGAGTTTTTTATAGACCAAACCACATCCTGGTAGCAACAGCTGCCAGGGACTTTTCAGCTAGCTAATCACAGTTGTCAAGGACTTTCCAGCTAGCCGAACTGCAATGTGTAAGCAAGCTTGTTTACCGAAGCAGATTTAGCCTGTTATGCCTACAAGAGCATGAGTCGCCAGTCTCTTCGGGGACTTGGGGTCCGGGTAGGTTTGTCCCTTTCACAGAACCAACCATGTTGCCCATCGAAGCTGGACTGGATAAAGAAAATGTGGTATATATACACAATGGAATATTATGCAGCCATAAAGAAGGACAAATATATGGACTTTGCAGCAACTTGGATGGATTTGGAGTCAATCATACTCAGTGATCTATCACAGAAACAAAGAACAGAGTGCCATATGTTCTCAATCATAAGTGGACCTTGATCAGTTATAATACACTAAGAAAATGCTTGGCAGTAATGGGAAACTGTCAGGACACGGGAAAGGGATTATCAGTTGAGGGAAACTCCTAGGGGAGGGAGAGGCATACCTCATCAACAAGGGTCCCAGCATAATCAATGTTTGTATACCTAACCCTGAATTGTACTCCATATCTTTATAATAAAAAATAAAATAAAATAAGGATTTTTAAGTATATAGGACAGAGGGGTTTTAGTTACTGAAAGCAGTAGATCTCAGATAAATGGAAGTGGGAGGGCAGGGCTGTTAGGTGGGTCTGTTTGCCCCCTGATGGCTGGGGAGGGAGGGACTGCTGACTGATATGTGGACGACACTTGTCACCTACTGCAGAAAATGTCACAAAGCAGGTAACTGCTGAGCTGCAGCTGGCACTGGGTAGCAGGAGGGGGAGAACGGCAGCCATTCAAACAGAAATGAAGGCCAGCAGAACAACATTGAACACTCTAGTTCACCACGTCTATAAAGATCTGCCGAGAACTGGAGTTTTTAAAATGTGAAAGAACATAATCAGATGGTCTGTCTTTTCTTACCCCAGGCTGGGAAAGACTCAGAGACTGCTCATGGCTTAATGTGGAAACAGCTTAGGTTGGGAAGCCCAGCGATCTGAAGCCTTCTCTTCCATTTGTCCTCGCTATGCGTCATCAGGCAGGTGCTCAACCTCGCTAAGCCTTGGTTTTCCTGTCTGTAATACTTGAGGACAATTAGACCTACCTCTTAGAGTGGAAGTGAGGAACAATGAACTAATGTGTCTTTGTAGGTACCTCAATGTCTCTTGCCAACAACAGGCACCTAATAAAAGTCATCACAAGCAACCTAAACTAGTTGGACACTGCCAGAACTTCATAGTCTTCTGAAGCGCAGTGGGTAACCCTTTTTTCCCCAAAAGCTACACATGTGTTTCAACTGATCCCCAAGGACCCTCCCCTGGCTTATCCTTGCTGGCTGGAGGCAAAGCCCAGTGGGTGGCCAGATGCTGTTATCAAATATCTTCTAGTGACAACCACTCCTCAAAGCAATGGCTACTGTTGGTTTCTACCTCCTCCTGCTCTAATTAGAATCATCATGTATGGGCCAGACCTGGTGGCTCACACCTATAATCCCAGCAATTTTGAAGGTTGAGGTGAGAGGTTGGCCTAAGCCCACGGATTCAAGACTAGCACGGGCAATTTGGCAAGACCTCATCTCTACAATAAATCAAAAATTAACCAGGCATGGTGGCACATGCCTATAGTTCCAGCCACTTGGAAGACTGAGGCAGAAGGATCGCCTGAGTCTAGCAGGTCGAGGCCGCAGTGGCTGGGAGCATCTCACTGCCCTCCAGCCTGGGTGACAGAGTGAGACTCCAACTCAAAAAAACCAAAAAGAATCATTGTGTGTGGGGTGGGGTAAGGTGGGATTATTGTCCAGACATGGACTGTTTCCTTCTCCCTCAGGGAGCATCCTGTGGCCAAGAACAGTCTCTGAAGAGTATATGTCTTCCCAGTAATGAGTCATGGGATGCAGGTGACCAAGCAAAGCTGAAAGCAATGTAGTCATCACACTTGGTCAGTGTAATTATAAACACCAGATAGGAACTGGACTAACTTGATTGCCTATAAAACTGCTTGCTGTACTGCTCTGACATGCAGTTTCTTCACTGACCAGCCACCATCTGATGCCTCCCATAAGTTTGAATAGACCAATGTCTTTCCCTGCTGGACCCCTAGGGTGACTTCTTTGAAACAGACAAATATTTCTCGCAAAGCCTTCTCAGGTCTGGGGTTACTGAGTTACTGTGTGTGTATGTGTGTGTAAAACAGCATTATTTACATGTGAATGCGCACATGTAGGACTGTAAAATTAGCCCCTTAGTTAATCCCAAGGGGTTCTGTTTTTGTGTGAGATCCAGAGTGTTGACTGAAAGTCTTTGGCCTAGCTTTGCCTGATATGATCCTGGGAAATTTCATGCAGTACAATTGGGTAAGGATACCCTTTCCTGTCCTAAGGATGGTGTGACAGTCCTAGAGTTAGGTACTGAAGACAATTGCAAGCTCCTCTACTCTCCTCACATGGGCCAGTGCAGAGCACCTGTGTAGAAGTAGAAAGCATTTTGAAGTCACAGGAAGGCTCTGCTATTCCCTCCAGGTCCAGTACTATGGGTGTGATTGGCCTTTTCCCCAAAGTCAAGATGAGTAGGCACTAAAGGATTCACCTCTTTGCATTTGTTTACTAGGGTGACCATAACAAAGTACCACAACCAAGTGACTCAAACGACAGACATGTATTGTCTTGTAGCTCTGGAGGCTAGAAGTCTGAGATCAACATGTCGGCAGGGGTGGTTCCTCCTGGGCCTTCTTGGCATGTCGATGGCTGCCTTTTCCCTGGGTTTTCATGTGGTCATAACTGCAGTTGCCTCCAGGTTAGAGTGCACGTGTCTGTCATAATTGGACAATAAGATAAGATATTGAGTTAGGAGAGCCGGGAGCCCTGCTGGCTCAGAGCACCAGACCCTGGGGACATAACAGTCTGCACTGAAGGTGAAGTTCAAGAATCAGACCTAGGGCAGTATGGCCCAGGACTCAGCATGAGCCATACTGGAAGAGAATGGCCGAGGTCAAGGTCAGAGGGAAAGTGAAGGTCCGGACTCAGAGACAAGTGTAGCACTGTCAACAGAAGAAACCAGCTGCTAGGACCCAGGAAGACAACAGGAAGGGCAAGGTGAGATGGGTCGAGGTGGAGGGGTCAGGAGAGAAGCCTGGGCTGAGGAAGAGAGTTGAGTTCTCCCGGTTGGATGTTTCTTGAGTGGAACGGAGGGAGATTGGCTGCTCATTGTACTCAGGAAGATGCTTGGCAGTTGGCATAGAGGAAGAGTCAGGCACAGGGAAGAGGATGGAGAAGTGGGAAAACCTCATGGTCATCAACTCTCTCAGGGAGACAGCGAGTAAAATGGGCATTTGGTATTCTTCTCCCCTTGGCTCCTCCAGCATTAACTCCTAACCTTAATTCCCCTACGTGTGATTTTCTCCTAAAATCAACACCTTCTCCACCTACCCAACATGAGAGTGGCTGGTCAGACATGTCTTGATCCAGAATCACACCAAGACAATGGGATTTGGATAAGCATAAACAGGAAGAAACCACAAGAGGTCAGTCCTGTGTTAAGGGTCATAAGCAGATACACCCGAGTTCAAGTCTCAATGGCTGTGTAACATTGAACAACTGACCCAGAGTCTCTGAGTCATGTTTCCTCATCTGTAAAACTTAGGTACAATGCTGAGAACTGACTCTATGTCAGGAACCTTTCAAAGCCCTTATGTCCAACGGAAATGCTTTTGATTGTAGCTAATAGAATTACTGACCAGTAGTTACTTAAGAACCAAATGCAATTGATGGTCTCACCTAATAAAAAGTCTGAAAGTACATGGCTCCCAGTTTGGTTTACGGACTTAGTGACTAAGATACATGTTATTCTTTCTGTTCCACTGCTCTCAGCACATTGGCTTGTTGCCTCATGGTCACAAGATGGCAGCTGCTATACCAGGTATCATGTCCTCACACCAGCAACACAAGAAGGAGGGAATAAATGAGGCCAAAAAGATTTCTCTTGGGAGATGCTCTCTTATTTCTGCCTTATTTCAAGCCAAAATAGTTTGACTTCAGAGAAAATGTTCCTAACACTTTTGGGAAGACTCCTGAAAACCAGAATTATTTTGGGAGTGGTTCCCTTGCAGTACAGACTTCCCTGCTAGATAAGTGTTCTAGGAACCCATCAGCATTGGTGTACCAGTTACTGTTGTTGTGAGAGGTTGAATTTTTTTGGATATACTTTCAACACATCTGCCCATTGCAAGGTGTGATTTACAAGTGCATCTGCCAACACTGCATTGAGTTCAGCAATTTTTGACCAAAAAGAATGACCCCCATTCCCCACCCCCCTTATTCATCCAATCTTGCCCCTAGTGACTTTTTGTTTGTTTGTTTCCCCAGATTTAAAAAAAAATCCTCAAAGGGAAACAACTTTTGTCGATGTGGAAGAGGCAAAAACTTTTTAAAAAGCAGAAGTACTAAAAGGCATCAAAATCGATGAGTTCAAAATATGTTTTGAGCATTGGAAAGAGTCTCAACAGATGTATTGCATCAAATGAGAGTACCTGGGAGGTGACTGGAGTTTAAACATGGAAGAATAAATTCACAATCTTTTATAAATAAATTCTGGTGGCTTCTTTTTAGTCCTCCTCATATAGGATTATCTCGCACATAGGAATACAGTGGGCACATGGTAGGCATTCAATAAATGCTAGTTCCCTTCCCTTCTTGGGAAGGAGGTACAGCAAGATCCCAGGTTCCAGAGTCCCATTGTCTGGGTGAGACTGTGAACCAAGAGAAAGCATGACTTCTCTCTCTGTGCCTCAGTTTCCACAACTATGAAAAGGGAATGATGGTAGTCACACAGTAAGTGCTGTGTGAACAGTCGCTGTTATTAGGTCTATTTTTTCCAACCTGTTTAGTTCACAGACTCAGCCTGGGGTTGAGAGTTCCTGCTTCAGATCCAAGTACTAGTCAATGAACATGTTCCATCTGGTTTTCTGAAATATTGCTCTTAGAAATGGTGTTCAGGGCAACCCCCTCGAGTCCCCTCCCACTGTGGAAGCTTTTCTGTCCTCTCAATAAATCCTGCTTTCTCATGTTACAAAAAAAGGAAGAAATGGTGTTCAGTGAGGATTGGTACAATGTGTCAGCGGTTCTTCAATCTTAGAGATGCTAGGAAATGCCAACAGTCATGATGGCCTAACTGGGCTCCTGTGAGAACAACAGATACTTTAATAAAGTGAATGAGTAATACGATGCCTCCTTATAAAATGAGCATTTACTATACTACCATAACAAAGGAATTGGCAGTGGTGGGATATTGCCAGGGTGGTGTGGGGGGAGGTAGTACAACATCAATAAGGGTGCCTGATCTCAAACCAGGCAAAGTGGGGACCAAAGGGAGGCCCAACTTTACCTGTATTACATCCACTTGTATACCTGATCCTGAATTGTACGCCACATCTTTAAAATAAATATATATATACAAAGGAAAGAAAAAAGAAAATGGGCATTTTGTGGTTAAACAGATGACATCGCCAGAAAAATGTTGCTTTATTTGCAGGAGCAAAGCAGTTTGTTGCTCAAGAAAGTGCTTCTTTGCAATGGGCTAGTACACAATATGGATGTCTGAAATTTAAGAAGTATATTTAGGTTGAAAAAAGATACATAAAGCTAGAGTTGGGGGCTTCAGCCTGGATTATTTGTGCCATTAATTTGATCTAAATCTTCAATATGTTATCACCAGAGCAAGAGGCCCCATTTGGACAATATTCATTTCACTCAGTGACTTTTCATACGCCCAGCTGTTCTTCATCAGCAGCTCCATGTGATCAACCCTGTGCCAGGCACTGGGGAAACAGAGTGGGGAAACCTGCTCACAGCTGGACAGAGGACTTTCATGGCTGCAGACAACTTCCCACTAAGTTGCTACATTTGGGAACAGAAATGTGTGATCAGAGGAGAAGCAGCTTGGAGGGGGAAGCGATGATCACTGCCCCTAGTATATGCAGAGTCAACCCCATGACTCATGGATTAGTAAGGCCGATTTCCAGAGCCAGGCAGTGGGCTGGGGTCAGAAAAGCTTCTCAGAGGAACAATTGTGGGAGCTGGGATGGGGATATCCAGGGAGAGGAACTGGCATGTGTACTGGTGTGGAGGCTGGAGTTAGCTCTGTGACTTGAGGAAACCATATCCAAGTGGAGAAAGCAAAGTCGGGAGGCGAAGTGGCAGAACGACGGCTAAAGTAGCAGGGCAAAGGTGTGTTCTGCAGGAGGAGTCGGGGCCCTCTCCCGAGGTCAGTGCCAGCCAGGGGATGCTTTTCCTTCGGACCGCCCTGTCTTCCCTCCTCCTGCCCTCCCTCCCACCCTCCCTCTCTTCCTCCCTCTCTCCCTTTCTTTCTCTCTCCCACCCTTCCTCCCTCTCTCCCTCCTTCCTTCCTTCTTTTCTTCCTTCCTTCCCCTTCTTCCCTCCCCCTCTCCATCCCAACATTCCTTCCATCCCACCATGCCTTCCTTCCTTCTTTCTATCCCCTTCTTCCCTCCCTTTCTCCATCTTGCCATTTCTTCCGTCTTCCCATTCTTCCCTCTCTCCTTTCCACCTTCCTTCTTCTCCCCTTCTCCCTTCCTCCCTCCCTCCTTTTGCCCGTCCTTCTTTCCCCTCGGTCCCTTCCTCCCTCCTTCCTTTGTTCCTTCTTTCTCTTCTTTCCTCCCTCTCTCCCTTCTTTTTCTCTCTTCCTATTGTTTGGATAACCCATTTTAGAAAGATACCTGGCTGCAACACAGGGTTTTTGACATGCTGGGTTAGCTCCAAGCTGGGCAAAAGGAGGCAGATGGTCGGGAAGGGGTCAGGATGTCAGTCCTAACTCTGCTGCTAATGACCTGGGGAGCAGGTGCAGGCCACTGTGCCCTGTCCTCCTCAATTTCCTGGAAGATGGAGCGTGGGGACCAGATGATCACAAAGGCCCCTGAAAATGCAAAAAAGGTTGAGCTCCGAATTCTGTAACTGCAAATTCTCGTGCTCCAACCACAACAGATGTGGGAAACACTTCCATCAGAGAAGACAGTTTCCTCACATGACCTAAGGGTGTCCAGATCCTCCAAGTCAGCCCCTACTCGCACCTCCACCCCCTGAAAGTGGATAACAGCACAGCCCCAGCTTGTCTCACATGTAGAGCCAACCCCATAACTCTGGACTGGACTAGCAAGGTAGATTTTCCTGAACATCTTCCTGGGAGACACACTGCAGGTTATGGGCAAGGCACAGGCTGCCACTGCTTCGTGAAGCCCAGTGTGAAGGGCAGAGATACCTCAGTAAACCGTCAAAAGTATGCAGACGACAATCCAAATACATAAGATAGCACGGCAGAAAAGCCTTTTCTAGCTATTGGAGGGAAACACAATCCTCAGATCTCACAGAGGTAAAATAACTATAGGGCAGTTCGTGGAAACTCTTCACAAGTCATTTAGAAGTAAAAGCCATCAGGTGTCCTCAGGAAAGTACTGATGACACCCAGTAAGGAATACGAGGATGACTAAGGGGCTTTCGTTATTTAAACTGATATGATGCTTTTCCCCGATATACTGAAATTGGATTTGGGGATCTCCAAGGGCTTTGAACAAGCTGCTTTCACTGTGCTCACAAAATTCACCATGGACAGAGACCTGGGCTACCCGGCGTGCTGTCCTCACATGTGTCCATCATAGACCAGAGGCGATGAGGCAGGGAGAATGTCTTAGTGGGCACAACACCCAAAGTCCCACTTGCCTCTTCTCACCCCCGATATGGGAGAAATAGCCACGCCAGAAAACAAGAGGAAGTAGGACCAGGAGGGAGGGAAGAAGAGAGAGAGGGAGGAGGAGGGAGGGAAAAAGGGACGGGGGGAAGGAAGTGAAAAGGGGAAACACAGAGAAGTGAAGGAGGGGAGAAAGAATAGGAAGAAGAAAGGAAGGATGGAGAGAAGGATGGAGGGGATAAAGGGAGGGAAAGAAGGAGGGAGGCAGGAAGAAACGAAATTTAAAGGGAAGGAAGGACAGAGGGAAAGCAGGAAGGCGGAGTAAAAGGAGCGAGGAAGAAAGGCTAGAGGGAAAGGCAGAGGAAGCAAGGAAGGAAGAATAGAGGGAAGGAAGGGAAGACAGAGGCCAGGAAGGATGGCGGGGGGGAGCCCCGGGAAGGGGGGGGAACCCTGAGGATGCGAAGCGAGACTGGGGAGGGGGAGAGAGACTGGGGGGCACTGGGGAAGGGGCGGGGACGAGGGAGTGGGGAGGAAGGGAGGAAGGAAGGGTAGAGCGAGGGAAGGAAGAATGGTGGGGATGAAGGTAAGGAAGGAAAAGGGAGGAGGGAAGACAAGAAGGCTGGAGGGAGGAAGGGAAAGAAGGAAGGAGGGACACAGGGCGGAAGGGAGTGGGGACGGGGCAAGGAAGAGGGAACCAAGGAAGGAGAGAGAGAGGCCAGGAAGGATGGATGGAAGGACAAGGGGAAGAAAGGAAGGATAGAGAGAGACGGAGAGAAGGAAAGACAGAAGGAAGGAAGGAGAGAGAGAACCAAGAAAGGAACGAGGAATAGAGGGGAGGAAGGATAGAGGGGGAAAGAAAGGGAGAAGGAAGGAAAGAATGAAGCTGGGGAAGGAGGGGAGGGAAATGGCTGGAGTGAAAGGGCAAGGAGGCTAAACAGGAACAGCCTCGGGAGAGAGGGGCTTCGATAATTGTGTACAGCAGATTTCACATTGAAAAGCACATGTTCACTGTTCTCTTCACATCCCTGCATCTTCTTTGAGTGCGATCATTCAAGTCAAAAACAGCTGGGGATAACAGGGGAAGAGGGCAGGACGTTTCCCGGTATTTGAAATCCGGCTCGGCGTGGGTGCATGCACGTGTTGTGTTTCAGTGAGCCACACAGGGACTGGCAAGGACACTCTGATGACACCTACCTCATAGGCCACAGTGCTGCAGCTGGTCGGCACGGGGGAAGCTGCGTTACAGGCGGTCTAGTGAGTGAGCTTTCTGAAATGACCGCAGACCTGGGTTCCGCCCTGTTCTGCCATGTGCCAGTGGACAAGCAACGTTCTGTGTCTCAGTTCCACACTCAGGAAACACCTACCGAGATGCTTGGTGTGAGAATCCACTGGGGCTGTGGTTAGGAAGTTTCCGGCACATGGTGATGTGACTAGTATCCTCATCACCTTGTCCCCGCCCTGGCCCTTCCTGTCTCACACGCCGCACTGTCATCTGGGGGTCCGGCCAAACACTGCAGGCAAGGGTCCTGCCTGTAGGGAGGCAACATCAGAATGGATCTGAGTCTGCTGCTGTGTGACTGAGCACCTGCGCCCCAGGATAATGAGATGCCAGAATCAGAGACAAAACCACCTCCCACTCGTGCAGGGAATGAGGAAACTACAGACGCTGCCTGTGAGTGAGAACTGAGGTGCCAGGACAAGCTTACAGACAGGGGAGGCCTGGGGACTGTGCCAGGAAGTTTCTACAGCTCACTCAGGACTGGATCTTCCCATCTCTCTCAAGCAGCATTCCACCTGAACTATCCAGGCCTCCTTCCTAGGCGAGCTGCTTTTTAACAGTTCTTGAAAAGCCAAAGACCTTCATGAATTGGTAAATGGGACAAGAACAATGCTAATATGTCCAGTGTCACCCACTATTCCATAAAATCCTCCACGAGTTCTGAGAGGTAGGGATAGCTATCTCTGCTTTAGTTGAGAAAGCCAAGGCTCAGAGAAGTAAGGCTACTTGTCTGATGTCATACAGCATGGGATGTGAATTTGAGTCTATTTGTCTGCAAAGCCCATGTGTTCCTGCTTAAGTCTTCTGCAGGACACTCGTAGTGGATCAGGTTTGCAGCATGAGAGTGCACAGATGTTTTGCTAAGGCGAACCAATAAGGAGCCCTGGAAAGTAGTCCTTTCTGACCGGGCTATCTGGGGCCTTGTCCAAAAGTTCTACAGCTCGGCAATAAGCTCCTTGGCAATCTCCAGCAACCCAGCTGTAAGCACTCACTGAATGCTGATTGGAGGAAGACCCACGACAACTGCTGGCATTTGTTGAGAGTGTGCTGTGAGCCAGCCTTGCCCTGAGCACTTTCTATTTCATGGATTATTTAAGCCCCACAATCACCCTAAGAGTTACACGCTGCTGCCAGCACCACTTTGTAGATGAAGAACAGAGAGGTAAAGACTTGGCCAACACAACACAGCTAAGAAGAGGCAAAGCTGAGAGTTGAGCCCAGGTAGTTGGGGTGACTGTGTTGGGTATGGTTTTCACCCCACAGCTGTGGGGGCCCTCCAAGTCAGAAAGATGAGGGACGGACACATAGGCACTAGGCCAAGAAGAGAGCGTCCCAGACTCCCCAGGCCCTGTACTGGGATCCTAGCCTTTTGCACCTGAGACGTCAGTCGCAGTGCGCCTTCCGAGTCGATGGAGCCAGTGACATCAGGAAACTGAGGCTCAGAAAGTTGGACTGACTTGGAGAGACATGCAGCGACGTAGCTGGAATTTAAAGCCAACTCTCTCCCAAAGCCCAAGGTCTGTCCCCTCCTCCAGGGCACCCCCTGGAGGCCAGGAGGGACAAATGCAACCCCCTTCCCCCAAGTGTGAGGTTGCTACGGGACCCGGGCGACTTGCTGATTGCAAAACTCTGGTCTCAGATCCCTATCCACCCTCAGCATGCCCATGACTTGGCAGCTTTCCCCTGTGAGAACTTTGCTCATTGTTGGTTTTCATTTTCAGTGGTGCCCCTGACAGCTTTAGTGAGATGATTGTAGGGTGGAAGATGATAACCATTAAAGGTTTGGTAGAATCTGTGCAAGCAGGAGGTCTGTCATCTTCCCCAGGCATGTCACTGCAGCGGCACATAAAAGTTTCTTTATGAACCCTGGTGCTTGATCTCTCCGGGTGGGAAAGCGTGGGCCACACGATGGCCAGGGAGAACAGAGAGGGAGGAATCAGAAGATAATGGGATGCAAGATTGCAGGACTGGACCCCAAGGAATGCCAGGGGAGAGGAGAAGCAGAAGTCAAGGATGCAGCCAGGCACAGTGGCTCACGCTATAATCCCAGTACTTTGAGGGGGTCAAAGGGGGAGGACCTCGTGAGGTCAGGAGTTCAAGATCAGCCTAGAAAACACAGTTAGACCTCATCACTACAAAAATAAAAATAAAATTGAAAATATTAGGCAGGCGTGGTGTCTCACACCTGTAGTCCCAGAGACTTGGGAATCTTAGGGGGGAGGATTGTCTGAGTCCAGGAGGTCGAGGTTGTGGTGAGCCATGATCATGCCACTGCACTCCAGTCTGGGCAATGGAGCAAGACCCCCAACTCAAACAAACATAAAAAGAGGTCAAGGACAAATCCCGGTTGGGTTGGCTGAATGGGGGAGCCCGGAAACCAGGAAGGGACCATCAGGGGATGAGACGATGAGGAAGACCATTCTCCATCCATGCTGCAACTCCTCACTGAGACCTCAACACGATGTCCCTGCAGCCATCTTGTCCCTGAGGCTGCCACTGTGGCCCCTGTGGCTGTGGCCAGCTCTGGGGACAAGTCAACATTCTGGTTAGGGGCATTTCCTTTTGTGTCCCTGGAGACCTAATTCAGGATCCTGATTCATCCTCCTGTCCTGTGCCTGTCTCCCTTTTCTCTATTCTCAGGGGACTCAAGGGACATGTAAGCTGACATGGGTCCTCCAGACTCCTCCTGTAACATCTCTCCTTGACTTCTACCTCTGGGCACAGCCCAGGACCCTGCACACCCTGGGAGCAAGCCCTTGGGGAGCAGAGCCTCACCACACACCATCCCTACCCCAGGGTCCTCACAGCCCAGGACATATCTGTGGAGACAGGAGACTCCAGGTGCAGGAGAAGGACTGAGAGCATCAAAGAAAGCTGGAGTGAGATTCTGCCCCACCAGAGAGGCAGGGAGGCCTCCCAGAGGAGGCTGGTGAGAGAGGTATCTGGGGCGGTAAGCCTCAGGCCTTCCAGGCTGAGCAAATAGGAAAGGTGTACTGGGCAGCGGGCTGCCCTGTCCCAGGGCAGGGAGATGGGGAGGAAGCTGCATGTGGGAGTGTAGACAAGGAATTTTGTGCAACTAGAGTACATGGTGGATGGAGACTAGTAGATAGAAAAGTGGCTTAACGACCTTACGGGGCCCTCAGAAGGTTTGCCGTTTTCCTTTTCCAGAGTGTGCATGATCTGAGGTACGCATGTGTCAGGATCAACTTGCAGCACTTGTTAAAAATGTCGATTTTGATCCCCATCTCCAGACCCAAAGATTTAACATCTCAGAAGATAAAGCCCAGGAATCAGCACTTTTAAAGTGCCTGAACATACAAGATGTATTCCTGTAGATGGTGGGAGCCATGGGGTGCTTCAAGCTGCAGAGTGATGAGGTTAGCTCTGCGTGTTATTTTATTTCTTATTTTTATTGTTACTGTTATTTTTTGAGTTGGAGTCTCACTCTGTTGTCCAGGCTGGAGTGCCATGGCACATTCACGGCCACCCCAGCATCGACCTGCTGGGTGCCGGCGATCCTTCCACCTCAGTTTTCCAAGTAGTCAGAACTGGAGACTTGTGCTACCACATCTGGCTAATTTTTGATTTATTATAGAGACGAGGTCTCGCCAAATTGCCTTGGCTGGTCTTGAACCCGTGGGCTCAGGCAATCCACTAGCCTCAGCCTCCCAATATGCTGGGATTACAGGCTGATCCACCAAGCCCGGTCAGGTCTGCATTTTAGACAGATCCCTCTGGAGGGGCAGGGGGTGGCATAGTAGGAGGCTGTCACTAAACCAATCCCTAGTGCCAAAGGAAGGGCAGAGGTCAACAGCCCAGGCAGGTGGGAGCATCTGCCCCCAGCTCCCCAAAGACCACTGAAAATGTCCCAGAAGATGGGGGATGCCAGTGCCTATCTAGCTTCAGCACAACTGAGCCCCACAGGGCGTCACCCCCAGACCACACAGCCTGGGCTTGATGATCCGAGACCAGCAACAGCAGTGCTATCTCCACAGCCTGGAAGGTGAGAGGTATCCTTACAGACATGCAGTGCCTCGGTCCTGCGGACAGATGAACCTGAAATTCACGTAGAAGAGAAAACCTCAGAGAGCAGGGCTCGAAGGCAGGTTGTGGCCCTCCTCATACCTGCACAGCCCCTGGCTACTCTGGGACACAGATTATGTCAGCAGAGATTTTCAGCCAGCTTAGATCCTGAGCTATGTGTCTCCAGCTGGGATCTGTGTTTTGCTGTAGAAATCACCTGGTCTGAAGGGGAGGGTACCGGGAGAAAGCCTGGCAGGCCTTCACTCCAACCAGATTAGTCCTGTTCTCATATGTTTTATTTGTTAGATGACTGTGTGATACTTCATTTGTAATCAGTGTCCTGTGTCTAAAAGCATCACTGAGTGTCTATAAACAGGTGTTCTGGTGATCTATGATTGAGCACAAAACTTAGGGGCTTAAAACAAAACTGTGTTATTCTCTCTTGTGGTCCTGTGGGTGGACTGGGCACAGCAGGATGGTTCTTGCTTAGGGTCTTTCGTGCAGTAACATTCAGATGGTGGCCATGGCTGCAGCCATCTTAAGGCTCAACTGAGCCATCATGAGTCAAGGCTTGTTACTCACAGGGTTGAAGCTTCTGCTGTGACAACTGGGACAGCTTCGATGACCAGGGACCTTTCTTTTGGCACACACCCTCTCCACATGGCCACCTAGAGGTATTCAGAGTTATCATATGATGCCAGGATTCCCAGACATCCAGATGGACATTCCAAGGCTACTTATGAACAATCATTGGAAGATATTCCATGTCAATTTCCATTTGCCAAAGCAAGTTGCATGACAAGCCTGGATTCAAAGAACAAAGACCACACCGAGGCATAAGTACTCAGAGCCATAGCTCACTAGAGATGGGCTATCTCACCTGTGCCTAGGTGAGATATGGGACTTAATTCATGTTAAAATTTAAAAACAAATTTGAACCTCGGTCAGCATGCTATTAGCTCCAACAAGCACAAATATCCCAGCCAAAGGTATAACTAATGCCCAGGTGTTTCTAGAACTCACTTCCAATTCTTCCTCACTCCAAATTGGCAACAACATTTACCAAAAGGGCCAAAAAATTTCCTCTGTTCTGTGCTAACCAGATCACTCTTCTGTTTCTTTTTCCTTGTTTCAGAATCCTTCTTTTAGAGTAGTTTTTACATGCTACCAGTGTTTTGGCTTTTTTTAAAAGAAAAATGCAAGGAATTCAGAATAGTATAAAAAGGGGGGGAAATCTCCTTTTCCTCCCAGCTCTCATGTTTAATCCTCCAGATGGAACTACTGTGAACAACGCTTGGTGTCTTCTCAGAAATGTGTTTTATGTTTACAAGCATTAAAGAATTCTTCTGAGCACAAATAAGCTTGTACTGTATGTTAAATACTTGAACTTGTGTGTGCGTGTGTGTGTGTTTGCTTAAAATATAAGGTGGATGTTGTTTCACCTGAGTTCACAGAAATTGGCCCCATGCTTTTCCATTGGCTGCACAGAGCTCCATATCATGGATGCACTGCCATCTTCTTCTCAACCAGTCCTTCTTGTTGACGGGTATCTAGATAGTTTCCCCATTTTTGCCTTTACAGATGTGACTTTCCTCTTCGTTATGTCCCATGGAGTTGTTTTCTTATTTCTTCCTGTGACAGTCTATGCCAAGAGGGTTACTTCTTTGTATCAAGGTTGCAATGATTTGCTGCAGAGTTCATTGCTAATTGTAGAATACCCTGAGTCTCTGCATTGACTGTTGGTCAAGTTTCTCTTTAACAATGGAGTCTTTAGCAACAAAGTTACCAGGGAGATTCATGCCCATTGCTGTGGTCCTGGTTGCCTTCTATTTGTTACAGATTTCCCAGGAATTAGGGCTCCTTGGAGCATAGCATGTTCAGCTGCCTTTCTCAGCTCTGCTCGGATTTTCCCAGCCTGCCCCATTTTACAGCAGAAGATTTTATAATACAGCAAAAAATGCTAGGACTTTGAAGTTAAACAGAAGTGGGATGAAATCCTGGCTGCATCTTTGGGACACACACATAGGTGAATCACTCACACCTCCTCAGTTTCCTCATTTTTAAAAGAAGCCTAAACACAGTTTCTAATTCCAAGGCTGAAGATTGTAAAAATTCATATATTTATATATAGAGGATTTACCAGAGTGCCAGGTGTCCAGTAAGTGCTCTGCTCTGGTTTATAGTCATTGCTGGGCAGCCCCTGTGATTTGGGTTAGCAAAGTAAGTCAAAGAGTTAAAAATAGGTCCTCTCCCTGGCCCAGCAGATGTCATATCTGCTGAAGCCCATTTCACTGTTTCTTACCTTTGTGAATTCATTCAACTGGAGATATTTATTGGCATCCTACTTGGAAAGGCAGACACACAAGTTGCTTAGAAGCTTAGCATTCAAACCTTAAGTCTTACGCAATGCTAGGTAGAAAGGTAGGAGTATACCAACACTTTGGAAAGTGGTCTGACAGTTTCTTGTAAAACTGAGCATAAATCTACCCTTTGACCCAGCAATTCCACTCCTAAGTTTTAGCCCCAAAGAAATGAAAGCCTACTTCCATAGAGAAACTAGTGTATCATGCCAGTAATCTCAGAGATTTGAAAGGCAGAGACAGGAAGATCACTTGAGCCCAGGATTCAAGACCAGCCTTGGCAAATGAGTGAGACTTAGTCTCTACAAAAACAAAAATAGAGACAAATAATAAAATAATAATAAATAATAAAAATTAAAAATAAATAAAAGAAAAACTAGTACATGCATGTTACTAGCAAGCCTATTCAAAATAGCCAAAAAGAGAGGTAAGAGGAAACAGTCCGTGCATTCCTTGACAAGAGCATGAATAAACTAACTGAGAGATATTCATGAAATGGGAAACTACTCAGTGATATAAAGGAGCCAATCACTGATACATGAACCATATAGATGAATCTAAAAAACTATTATGCTGAGCAAAAGAAGTCAGACATGGAAGAGTACATACTGTATGATTCCATTTACATAAAGTTCTGGAAGAGGGAAAACAAAGTTATAATTTCAAAAGGCCAGAACCATGGTTTTCTGAGGATATGAGAGAACATTCTGGAGTGATGAAAATATGCAATATCTTGATAGGGTTTGTGTTACACAGGTGTAGGCATTTGTTGAATTCATGAATGGCATGATAAAGAATTATGCATTGCTCTCCATGTAAATCTTATCTCAAAAAAAGAAGTGTACGTGGATATTGAGGCCCAATTAATTATGTTTGTGCTGAAATATTTAGAGGTGAAATGTACTGATGTCTGCAGCTTTCTTTGAAATGCGTCAAAAATAAGATGGGTCAGTGGTTAGGTAGATGAATAGATATGTGGTAAAATAAATATAGCAAGATGCTAAACATTGCAGAATTTAGGTTGTAGTTGCATGAATGTTCACTTTATCTTT
Source organism: Cephalopachus bancanus (assembly GCA_027257055.1). Lineage (NCBI taxonomy): Eukaryota > Metazoa > Chordata > Mammalia > Primates > Tarsiidae > Cephalopachus > Cephalopachus bancanus. Next base: position 38,319 of record JAPVLO010001637.1, on the reverse strand, counting down.
TAAAAAAAAATTCTTTACATTTGTATTTATTTTCTAACAGAATGTCAGGGGTAAAATCAGAATCTTACTGCCAGGGTTGGAATCCTAATGCCACCCCTTTTTATCTCTGTGACCTTAGATAAGTTACTCAGTTTGCCTGTGCTGTGCGTGCATTTCCTTGTCTGTAAATTAAGGATAAAAACATAGGGCTATTCTGAGGATAAAGTGAGCTATCACATGTGAAGCACACAATAAATGCTTTATTTGGCCACAAAAAAGACACTAAAATGTTGGTTGTATGCCTCTGTCTTCAAAGGTGGTATCTGTATAATCCCCCCCAATATTTATCCTGAGAGACAGTGTGGTAGAGGAATGAATGGGATGAGGTCCTATTCTCCTTGAACCTCAATTTATTTAACTCAGAAATGGGAATAATTTAACAACTGTGGGCTTCTGAGAGGATTCAGTCAAATGGCATACATAAAAGCAACTGGACATTCAATAAATGTTCATTGAATGACTCTTTCCTGAACCTCCCCTCCCCTCTCTGTTGACATAGCTTGAGGGAATTGACTGAGTCATGGCCTCATATAGGTAGTCCCCTCTGCAGACATTCTCAGCAACAAGAATCTAATTGTACAGCCCAGGACCCTGTGGTGCCTCATAATGGGTGGTTGGGGAGGGGTGGTAAGAAGAGAGAGCATCTTTACCCCAAAACGCCTGCGGCAACTCTTTTGTAACTACTCTGAGGATGTCCCCTCAGGCTCAGGAGCCCTGTGGGCAACCTATTTAGCCATGAGACTGGAGTAAACAAGATTGATCCCAGAGAAGGCCCTGAGGCGTTATTCAGACCTATGTAGGACACCAATTATGCAGCATCCCCATTCCAGAGACAGAGACAGACAGGTCTTTCAGTGAGAACGTGGCCTGGTAAATTAATAGACCAGAAGATGCTGTTCACAATGTCAGTAGCCATTTGTCACACACAGTTTAATTGTAAAATGATCAGAAAGAGCAGATTTTGCCTTAAAGTTACAATGATTTTATGGCCAACTTTGGACTCATCCATAGGACCACTTATTAGAATTTCATGAAAAAAAGGTAATTTTAAACAAGAAGGACAAACTGATTTGCAGGGCTTCCAAAAGCCTGTTATTTTATGATGTCCAGGTTTTAAAATATTTTTCTTATGAGCATTTTGACTTCCTACAAAAATGGCATTAGAAAAAGAAGAAAAAATACCTCATGACAGGGATAAACTCTCACATTTCAATAATTAGCCTGAAAGTGAATGGACTAAATGTACCACTGAAAATAAATAGAATGGCAAAATGTATAAAATATCATGAGTCAACAATATATTGTCTCCAGGAGACCTGTCTCACCAGAAAAGACATTCACAGACTCAAAGTAAGAGGATGGGAAACAAAATTTCAGGTGAAGGGAACACAAAAGAAAGCAGGAGTTGTAATCTTAAAATCAGACAAAATACCCTTTAAGCTATCAAAAATTTAAAAAGATACAGAAGGTTACTATATAATGATAAAAGGTTCAATCCATCAATAAGAAATATTCATCCTAAACATATATGAACCTAACATAGGAGCACCAACTTACATGATGCAGCTTTTAGGCAAACTTTAAAAAAGATATTGACTCTAACACTATCATAGCTGGGGACTTTAATACCCCACTCACAACCCCAGACAGATCATCAAGACAAAAAATCAGCATGGAGATTTGGAACCTCAATGTGATTCTTGACCAAATGGACTTAATTGATACATATATAACACTCCACACAGTGACCACAGAGTATGCACTCTACTCATCACCACATAGAGCATACAGTAAGACTGACCACATCCTTGGCCATGAATCAAGCATAAACAAATTTCATAAGATTGAAATTTTGCCATGCACCTTCTCAGACCACAGTGGAATAAAAATAAATACCAACACCAACAAAGTTCCCCCAAAACCCATAAAGACATGGACATAAAACAGCATGATGCTAAGCAACTCCTGGATCAACAGGGAAATCAAAACAGAGATTAAAAAATACCTGGAAACAAATGAAAATCAAGAAATATCTTACCAAAACCTACGGGATGCCATGAAAGCCATAGTAAGAGGGGAATTCATATCTCTACAAACGCACATGAAGAAAATGGAAGGATCACAAATTAACAGCCTAACAAGTCACCTAAGGAAGCTCGAAAAGCGAGACCACCAAAACCCTAACTTCAGCAGAAGAATCCAAATCATCAAAATAAAAACCCAAATCCAGGACACAGAAGACAAAAAGACAATACAAAAAAAATCAATGAAACAAAAAGCTGGTTCTTTGAATGGATAATAAGATTGATGGTCCTCTAGCTAGATTGACCAAGAAAAAGAGAGAGAAAAAACAAATAAACTCAATCAGAAACACAAAAGATGAAGTCACAACTGACCCTAAAGAAACACAAAATATTATCACAGACACAAAATATTATCACTTATATGGAAACAAACTTGAAAATCTAAAGGAAATGGAGGACTTTTTGACATTACACAACCTCTCCAGGTTGAAGCAAGAATAAATCGAGACCCTAAAGGATCCAGGAAATTGACTATGTCATAAGAAAACTACCTACAAAAGAAACCTGTACCACATGGCTTTCCAGCAGAATTCTGCAAAACATACATGGAGGAACTGATACCAATCTTATTGAAAGTATTCCAGGTGATTAAGAAAGATGGAATTCTCCCCAAATCATTTTAGGAAGCTAGCATCACATTGATACTCAAGCAAGGTAAAGATCCAAAAAGAAAGAGAATTACAGGTCGATATCTTTGATGAGCATAGATGCTAAACTTCTCGACAAGATCCTAGCAAACCAGATTCAACAGCACATCTCAAAAATCAACCACCAAGACCAAGTAGGCTTCATCCCTGGGATGCAAGGCTGGTTTAACATCCGTAAGACCATAAACATAATTAAATACATCAACAGGTGTAAAAACAAAAACCACATGATTATATCATTAGATGCAGAAAAAGCTTTTGATAAAATCCAGCACCCCTTCTTGATAAAAACACTAAAAAATCTAGGCATAGATTGAACATATCTCAAAATAATAAGAGCCATCTAATGAGAAATCCACAGCTAAACAGACAGAAATTGGAACCATTTTCCCTGAAAACTGGAACAAGACAAGGATGCCCACTCTCACCCATCCTGTTCAACATAGTTTTGGAAGTTCTAGCTAGAGCAATCAGAGAAGAGAAGGTGATCATGAGTAACCAAATAGGAAAAGAGGAAATCAAGTTATCCCTCTTTGCAGATGACATGATTTCTATACCTCAAAAACCCAAGAGAATCTGTCAAAAAACTCCTTGCATGGATAAAGGACTATGGCAAAGTCCTCAGGGTATAAAATTGCAAGACAATCTCATTTCTATACACCAATAATAAACAAACAGAAACCCAAATAAAAAGCACAATTCCATTTACAATAGCCACAAAATAATAATAATAATAATAATGAAATACCTTGGCATCTTCCTAACCAGATATGTGAAAGACCTTTACAGTGAAAACTACAAAACACTGCTCAAAAAAATCAAGATGACACAAACAAGTGGAAAAATATTCCAAGTTCATGGATTGAAAGAATCAACATTGTTAAGATATCCATTCTACCTAAGGCAATCTACAGATTTACCACAATGCCCATCAAATTACCAGCAGCATTCTTTGCAGACCTAGAAACAACAATACAGGGATTGATATGGAAACATAAATGACCATGAGTAGCCAAAATAATCCTCAGCAAAAAAGGCAAAGCAAGAGGTATCACACTCCCAGACTTTCAACTTTATTATAAAGCTACAATAATAACAACAGCCTGGTAGTAGTACAAGAACAGGCACATAGACCAATGGAATAGAATTGAGATTCCAAAAGCAAAACCTCAATTTCTCAACCAACTCATCTTTGACAAAGCCTCCACCACCAACCACTGGGAAGAGGAGAACTTATTCAGTAAACGGTGCTGGGAAAACTGGCTGACCATATGCAGAAGGTTGAAACAGGACCCCAACTATACCCATACACAAAAATCAACTACAAATGGATCAGAGACCTAAACATAAAATCTCAAACTGTATGAACCTTAAAAAATGTAGGAGACACTCTTATGGAAGTTGGTACTGACAACCAATTCCTGATCAGAACACCAAGTGCCCATGCCACACGAGATAAGATAGACAGGTGAGATGTCATCAAACTGACAAGCTTCTGCAAAGCCAAAGAATCCATCAAGGGAGCAGGGATGCAGTTCACAGACTGGGAAGAAATATTTTCCAACTGTATATCTGATAAAGGCCTAACATCTAGGATCTACAAGGAACTCAAATGTGCCAAAAAGAAATAAACAGCCCCATTACAAAGTGGGCAAAGTATATGAATAGACAATTCTCAAAAGAAGACATATGAGCAGCCAACAGATACATGAAAAAATTCTCAGCCTCACTAGTCATCAAAGAAATGCAAATTAAAACCACACTGAGGTACCACCTAACTCCTGTCAGAATGTCCATCATCAATAACTCAAAAAACAACAGATGCAGAAGAAGATGTTGGGAAAAGGGAACACTTCTACACTGTTGATGGGAGTGTAAACTAATACAACCTCTGTGGAAAACAGTTTGGCGATTTGTAAAAGATCTAAAAATCATCCTCCCATACAACTCCACAATCCCTCTACTGGGAATATACCTGGAGGAACTCAGATCACTCTATGAAAAAGGTATCTGCACATGCATGTTTACTGCAGCATTGTTCACAATAGCAAAAACATGGAACCAACTGTGCTGGCTATCGAAAGAGGATTGGACAAAAAAAATGTGGTACTTAGACATGATGGAATATTATGCAGTCGTAAACAAGGACAAAATTATAGCCTTCACAGCCACTTGGATGGACTTAGAGTCAATAATACTGAGTGATCTACCACAGAAACAAAGAACTAATTATCACATGTTCTCATTCATAAGTGGACTTAGAACAATTGTCATAATACTATAAGAAAAGGATTAGCAGTAGTGGGAAACTGCTGGGGTAGGGGAACAGGATTGATTGGCAGTAGTGGGAATCTGCTGGGGGAGGGATAGGGCACACCTCATCAACAAGTGTACCTTCATAATGAACATTTGTATACCTAACCCTGAATTGTACCCCACATCTTTAAAATGTAAAAAAGAAACAAAGTTATCCTCAACATCAACTATTAAGTAAATAAAAATTTAGCTTATTGGTGCTTATTTTTCTGTATTGTTCTCTTATAAAAATCATGACCATTTTCCTTTTTTATTAAATATGTTCTCTTACCCTATGCTATCTCAATATGCATTGCTCCATACAACTAACATGGATTGAATACCTGCTCAGTCCTGTGCATTGCATTGTGGAGTGTGGCTACAAATGAAGAAATTTAACCTCTAATCTAGTAGAGGACACAGACAAGTATAAATTATAATAAATATCAGCCTATTAAGGGCCTGCATTTACCTTATTTCTAAGTAGCAATCTATACAAATTAGGTCTGCTCCTGATCATGATGCATGCATAGGCTCTTTTAATTTTTCAAAATGATCTCAGTGATATGACATTTTTTTCCGAAAACAACCCTGTCCTGTATGTAGTGTTGTGTTTGCATTAAACAGAAAACTAACCCCTTGAGAAACAGGCTAGAAGCATCACAGCTGAGATCATGACTCAGGAATCCCAAATTTTTATTTCCTTCTTACTGGTGAAGGATAACACATATAGTTTGCAGGTTAATATACTATTTACTGTTTATCACTTGATTTTCTTTCTTCAGTGAACTGTAAGTTTTTACTGACTGTATTGGAAAAGAAAAACTCTCATGCATTGTAATTAGAGTGTGCTCTTACGAGAAAACGATCTTAAGCTATGAACTGTCTATTGCCAAATGAAATAATGATTTTTTTATTAATACCTGCCAAGAAAACTTACTGCAGAAGAAAACAGACACAGTGTGAAGTTTGAAAACCTGTATCAGTTGCTTGTAAAAAATGATTGAAAACTGCTGTCTAATCAAGGAAACAATAGTATTCAAGTTACTTATTCAAGTTACTGAAGAAACTAGAGTAGGCACCTGAGCTAAGACTAGGTCATCTAAGGCTTATGTAGGAACCTGGCAAAAAGCTCCATCTCATCAAAGCAACAATAAATTAACTGAATCAAGAACAGGCTCCAGATTCTGACCTATGTGGAAAAACAATCAATCTATTTTGTTGGTTGTCTAGATTTAAGAAATTGATGGCAAAACTGATATCTCACCAGCTGAATTATAAGTACAGCAGTCACAGACTTACTTTATGTTAGAATTAGATGAAAACTGCATCACGTTTCTTGTGTCTGGGGCATAGTAAATGCTCAATAGATGTTTAGGAAGGATTATGTTGAGAAACAGAAAGAATGTTAGAGAAAGAAAAATTATCAGTAGGTCACCAGGCTCCACTCTGACAAACATCAAACCACATACACACACACACACACACACACACACACACACACACACACACACACACACACACTTAGTTAAATAGAAGTAGCATATATATTTAAATACATACACGCTTAAAAATGAACTCTTCTCAAATTTTAAGAACACAACCATGCTTTAACCAATGTAACGTGACATTTCTGCTCAAGAACTTTGTAAAGAAGCGATTTACTCAAGATAGAACAACACTCTAAGATGCAATCTCTATTGTGCATGTGTGTGTATTTTTTTAACTGAAATAGCCTTACATACTTACAGATACTAACACTTTCGAGAAATTTAACTCCCTGTAGAAGTTGTTTCTGTATTTCAAGTCTCACCTATGGATTAAAATAACACATAAAGTAGGAAATGATAATCAATTTGAAAGGAAAATTTGTGCATTAAATGAGGGGGGCAAAAGTAGTGCAATGAGATCTAAAGCATGCTTTAAAAACTAAGTGAGGGATAGTTATTTCTCATTCATTGGTTTCTTCACTCCAAACAAAAATGGACAGCATGGACAGTCAACTGTGAGCAGGACCCTGCAGTAGGTACTGTCAGTCCTCCAACAACTGCACTTCTGTAATGAAGTAATTTCTCAGTATACTGGCCCTGACCATCCGTGTGCTCTCAATGTACCAGTCACACCTGTAAATCTCATCTATGAGTGTCCCGTTCTCCTCCTTCTGCTGGAAGAATATCTTGAGGCACTCAACATAGCCCTTCCCTTCTGAAGAAACTAGAGTAGGCACCTGAGCTAAGACTAGGTCATCTAAGGCTTATGTAGGAACCTGGCAAAAAGCTCCATCTCATCAAAGCAACAATAAATTAACTGAATCAAGAACAGGCTCCAGATTCTGACCTATGTGGAAAAACAATCAATCTATTTTGTTGGTTGTCTAGATTTAAGAAATTGATGGCAAAACTGTCAATAAAGCCGATTACACTTAAAATGTTGTGCTTGTTGCCCATTGTTGTAAATAGCATGAAAAATTGAGGTTGCGTCTAAATCATCTAACTCAGCAAAGAAGTTGCTCATGTCATGAATGAACAAGTGAAGTTATGACACACGTCTTTGTTGTTTCACTTTCCCCTTATTCTTTAGTGTAAATGAAAATATCAAAATTTTAGGAACTACGCTCATTTGTCACAACTTTTCTAAAATACTAAACATTTTGTAAGATGTAACTGGCTCTATCACATTACAATAAAGAGTACTGTATATTGTATTATAGTTTGTAAATTGTGTGATATTCATTCTTTAGGTCAGTAACATTTATAACAAACACATATATATTGCATACACAACTTAGAGAGTTGGTTGTTAGGCATTCATCAGAAAACCAAAGACATATAGGAAGAAGATTCTTTATAGATGTTATGAGGCAGTAGAAGTCATGAAGAATAATAATCATGAGTGATCAGAAACTAAGACAGAAGAAGGTAGAGAAACATCTAGAATAGAGAGTGTCGGTGGCAACCCGAAAAGCAACATGGAAGGCTGCTGCTTCATTCCAATGACAGAGAAGCAACTCTGTCATGAGAGAGCAGAGAGGGAGTCTGCTCAGAAAAGCTGCACTGGCACTTCCATTTCTTAATCTCTTTTTCCCTGGGTTCCCTTGGAGACTGGACGTTTGGCTGAGACTCCTGTTGTCTCCATCCCTAAACTTACACTTGCATAGATACCTGAATGAGTCTTTTTTCTTGCAACCAAAAGGACCTAACATTATCTCTCCTGTCTGATCTTCTTTTGACTTAAGGAATTGGTCTTCAAATGGCAAACAAATATTTGATTGACACAACACTATAAAAAATATTTTGTACTGTTTCTAATCAATATACTCTCAAGAAATCATATTAATCCAATGAAAGGGGAAAAAAAACACATGAATTTGCTATGTATCTCAAGTCACTGAAAAGAATGTAGTTTCCAAAAACTAGAAATATGCTTTTCATTTGAAGTTAACAGTCCTTCTATTGCTAATTTAAAAGTAAAACAAAAAATAAACAAACCTGTGCTATGATTTTTTTTCTTTCTTCACAAGAACAATAAAGCAAATATAATTTACCTTTGGCTTCCATATTTTCTCAATTGTGCTGTGTGTGTGCATGTTGTTTGGTTACCCAAAGTCTGACTGACTAAAGTAAACATATTCACAGATTATCATTTTAGCAGAAAAACTACATTCTTTTCTCAATTTTATCCCCCAACACCAAGAAATCCCAGATTTTTTCTTATTATCTTTATAGATTGAATTTTCTTTTCTTGTATCATAAAATATTAGGTACAGACTTTATAACATTTTTGCAAAATGATAACCTTCATGTGAGAGGAAAGAAAGAGAAAAAAGGGAAAGAGAAGTTTGAAGGGAGAAGAGGGAGGGATAGGAAGTAGAAAAAATATAAAGAGATAGAAAAGAAAGAGTTGCAAAGGGAGAAGGAAAAAGGAGGTGAACTAATCGTTCCAAGTGTGCATTACCATGCCCTTAAGTCCCAGGTTTAACAGTTGGGACCCGCACCCACCCACCTACCTGTCAAAACACTTTGGGGAAGAGAGCACTTAGGCTTTTCCACTCATCATTCACTGAGGTTGGTTACTCTTATTACTGGCTGAAGGACAGTGCTGATGACTGTGTCCTACATCACAGCTTCCTTTCTGTCTGAAGCTACATATTCTGTTAAGACAGCATAGACACCCACATTCCCAATCCTCCTCTGGCCTCAGAATGAAACTGTCTTACTATATTGGATTCTGCTTCCGAGTTCCTAAGATCATATGGTGTTTTTGTCACACCCTGTCTCCAGAAACTGAGACTTCACAAATAAATCTTACTCACTGGCATGGTGGACTTAGATGCCAAAAAGAACACATGTTACAGCCCCAAGTGTCTATGTGCTGTGCCATACTCACAAGCTAACGCTCCCTATTTCTTCATTCTGGACTCCCAGAGCTAGTCTATTTCCTCCAAACCTAGAGGTAGTTTCAGGCAACCTTGGACACCACCCTGCTTCAATCTACCCACTGGAACTCTGTCATCTGCCTTGTTGCTGAGACAATATCTCCAGCACCTGACCTTCTGCTGTATCCATCCTGGCCAGGCCACAATGACACAGACAAAAGCTAAGCAATGAGAAAAAATGGAAACAGTAAAACAGCATTCTAGTAACTAAAATACAATCACTTAATAAATATTTACTGAATGTCATGGATAGGTATGTCCATCTAGTAGTGATACAACAATGAACAAGACAGATTTTCTACCCTCAAGGAATTTGTGTTCTTTCTATTTGCATATATCAACTAAAATTTAACTACAAATAAAGGTATAAACATCTGTTTGTTACTACAACAAATAAAAACACGTATATTTTTATATAACTATTACTTGGTATTAAAAAAAGGGTCTGGAATGTTATGTCAAAATATAAGCTAAGGCACATACACAACATTGTCTTGAGTGGAAGAAGCAAGGATTTAAGAAATAAAATTTTCCTGCAACGTAGATGAAAACAAAATACAAAGGAAAGCCCATTTAATTGCAGGCAGAGTCATACAAACAGATTGAAAGGTTAGGGAGAAAGAAAAGAGAGCTTATTCCGTTGTTATGATGGATACTTGAGCAATTAATACAGAAATATGTATGGTTAACACTCAGATGTGTGACACAAAGTATGTTGTTTCTCTTGAAAGTGCACATAATATCACGAACTTCATAAACCCCAATCTGTCTAAGGAAAATATTTCTGCCTTTCTGGTATTCTCAGCCCAGTGATTTTGTTGCATAAATCATTTTTGTTTGTTTGTTTTTGTGGGATTTTGTTTTTATTTTTGTTTTTCCCTGTTTTTTAAGTTCCAGTGAATGGATGGGTTTGGTAGCTCAAACCTGTAATCCTAGCACATTGGGGGCTGGGGTGAGGTTGGAGGAAGAGATTGCTGGAGGCCAAGAGTTGGAGACCAGTATGGGCAACACAGCGAGATCTAGTTTCTACAAAATCAAATAATTAATTGGGCTTGGTGTCACATGCCTGTAGTCTCAGTCCTTCAGGAGGCTGAGAGGGAAGGATCACCTGAACCCAGGAATTCAAGGCTGTGGTGAGCCAGGATCATGCCACTGTACTCCGGCCTGGATGACATAGTGAGACCCTGACTCCTCCCCCCCCACCAAAAAAATTCAGCCACTGTACAGTGTAAAATTTCTAATTCAGAGTTTTCTTTTTTCTTGCAGAGATGAATAGCATTTTTAAAATTTTATATATATATTTCTAAATTATGGGGTACAATTAAGGGTTAAGTATACAAATATTCATTGTGCAGGTGCCCTTGTTGATGAGGTGTGCCCCCCGCTTCCCCAGACAGATATTGACTACTGTCAATCCCACTTCCCTGCCCCTCCCTGCCCCCCCATAGTTTCCTGCCACTGTCAATCCTTTTCTTATACTATTATGGTAGTTGTTTACGGTCCACTTATGAGTGAGAACATGGGGATACCAGATCTTTGTTTCTGTGAAAGATCACTCAGTATTATAAACTCCAATTCTATCCAGATTGCTGCAAAATTTATGATTTTGTTCTTCTTTATGGCTGCATAATATTCCATCGTGTATATGTATCACATTTTAAAAATCCAGTCCTCTTTTGATGGACAGCACGGTTGGTTCCATGATCTTGCTATTGTGAACAATGCTGTGATAAACATATGTGTGCAGATATCTTTTTCATATAGTTATTTGAGTTTTTCTGGGTATATCCCAAGCAGGGGGATTGCGGGGTCATATGGAAGGCCAATTTGTAGAACTTTTAGGAATCGCCACACTGCTTTCCACAGAGGCTGTACTAGTTTACACTCCCACCAACAGTGTAGAAGTGTTCTCTTTTCACAGATGCTCCTCTCCAGCATCTGTTATGTTTTGAGTTATTGATAATGGCCATTCTGACTGGAGTTAGGTGGTATCTCAGTGTAGCTTTAATTTGCATCTCCTTGATGACTAGTGAGGCTGAACATTTTTTCACGTGTCTGTTGGCTGCTCATATGTGTTCTTCCCTCCTTCCCAATTCTCCTTCTACCCCTCTTTCTCCTCTGCCATCTTTTCTTGGTTAGCCTGCTCTCATTGCTAGAAGCCTCACCAAAAGTCCATTAACCTGATGGATGTTCCTCAGTTGAGCAGGAAAGTAAGTTGGATAGTTGTGTTGGTCATTTCCTTTTCTGTTGAACTTTGTTGCTTCCATTGTCACTTGATCTGGTCCTGGCATTGTCATGACACTCACCTGCTAATATTCTGATCACTTGTTTTCTCTGGTTCTGCCCATATGACACCCCTTTAGCTGTTTTCTGGAGCATAGTGGTGCTTTCAAGTGCCCACCCCCTCATGGTCCTCTGACATTAGAGATGCCAAGAGTAATGTTGCTTTTCTTGCCTCACTTGTAGTAGTAAGTTTATGCACGTCCCACAACATGGGAAGCAGATTCCTGGGGACCAACTAGACCCTGCTGTCTTTCCAGGCCTAGATGATCCTTGCCATGCCTCTTTTGACACCACAGCATCCCTTAATTCGTTCTTTCTAAAGTCTAGTGACCCACAGACAATTCTGCAGATATGTCTGCCCAGGAATCCTGCAATGAGACCTAAACCAATGTTCATTCAACAACTCCCATGTTCCTCTTAGTAAGTACTTATAGCCCCCAAGAATTTGATGCCTCCTCATACACAACCTGAACACCATGCATATTTTACAGTAAAACAAAACCCAAACACAATTCTGTAATGTTAGCACATATTTCTTAGCCAGCAAGCACAAAAATAGTCATAGATACTGAAATGGCTGCTAGTGATCTAGGTCAGTGACCCAACCAAGGTAAATCCATTTTGTAGTAGTTCTTCCATTTTGTCTTCCAGTTCCCTCTCTCATCCTTCCTCCGTGTGAGTGCCCTAACCTTTCCAGTAGGCCATAAATCATGTCCTGCGATTTACAACTTTTCTGTTCCCTCCCCTGGAGGGCTATATTCCTTAAACTGTTCTGTCACACTATGTTAATTTACACTTTTCCCCTGCACTTAATTTACATTTTCCCCCTGTGGTTAATTTATACTCCTCCCCACCCCCCACGGTTTAATGACCTGTACTTTGAAAAAAAATCTCCTTTGTTCTCTCCCCAGAACCTACACTCTGTAACATTATGGTTTTTGCTATATAAACCCCTTGCTTGCTTCATTCAGAGTTGAGAGTCTTTTTTGGCATGAGCCTTCTCTCGACCACTAGCATTAAAAGGACTCAGTATTTGACTCTCATTGTGTTGGTGCCTTCTTACTTGTGGTGCAGCTATACCAATACTATTATAGTAAGTTTCATGAAGTCTCTGGTCCATTCTTTTATTCACTATCATAGCCCCTTGCATGCAAGGTCATCTCCAATGTATAAAGCAGCATCCCCTAAGATTAATCTTCCCAGAGAATCTGGGGAAAGATCCTAGGATCTTTCATTAAGGAAATGGGAATTAGGACCATGTGGTGTTCCAGACCAGCACATAACTGGCAAGGCAGAGGTTCCTGAACAATATTTCTAGCGAGCTGTATATCATGAACACCATCTGTTCATCAGGGGGAAAATATTTCTAATGCATTTTATGCTAATTAACCTGCTGGTACAGATGCAAATGGCAATATTGAAAACCTTGCCCCAGCTGCCTCTGGAACTTAGATTGCTAATTATAGTCCTTAAAATATTATCCAACCACTCCAGTTGTGGATATTAAAATCAATTGATCAAAGAGTGTGTATGTGTGTGTGTGTCAGTGTACCTTATAGCTCCCTCTCTATGCTTTCTTGGAGACAAGGCACTCTAAATTAGCTGGACTGCCTGGGAACACAGATGAAGACCCCAAGGGCCTATGACCATGTACCTAGTACTCTCAAAATGCTGCTTGAAATTTAAATCTTCACTTTCCACATGAATTTATTCTGCTGACATCCCTGCACATGCACTGGCATGCCCAGGTAGCCCAAGTAGCCAAGTAACCCTGATTGGTTTCAGTGGGCACCCTCCTCCATGTAATAGAAACACAAACCCCTGTAGGGTGAAACACATTCCGTGACAACATGGGCACACCCTGGATATGGCCTCAACCAGGGGGTTGGAGCCTGGGAAGAGATCCTGGGAGTGGACAACTCTGGAAGTCCCCTTCCTCTCAGGCTCTACACCTGGGCATGCAGGTCATGCTGAGGTTGCGGGTGAATTGTTCTCTGCACCAGCTGACCACATCTTGCAGCTATGTGTAATGAGTTTTCTTGCCCACCCTTCCTTGTAGCAGTTGGCCCCTCCAGATTGGTTCAGATCAGATTAGGCATTCCTAGATCAATGACCATAATCTTCAGTTACCTTTAGTTCACCTTTAGCTCATTGTCACACTAAAATTTCATGCCCAGAGAGAAATTGAAGCCATTTTGTGCATATGCGATGTATATATAAGCATGTTTTCTTTATTTTTTTTTTGAGTTGGTGTTTCACTCTGCAAGCATGTTTTCACACTATGCCTGAAAACCCAACCCTTTTCACCTTAACCCCATGCCAATCCTATGTAAGATGTTATATAATCTGTGTGCCTCTTACCATCAAAAGGGGTTCTTTCCTGTCCAGTTGTCACTCTTAGACCACCTTTCCTGTACATAAGTTCTTGAATAAAACCCAAACCTCATCTGTTGCCTCCTGGTCATTTTGCCTCTTGGATACAGTGACTTCCTTTTAGGGGTCTTTAGGATTCCAACACTACAACCCTACTGAGAAAGCCAACAGAGGTTGCTGTTATTTGCAGGCACTGACTTGCAAAAGGGCTGCCTATTGCTTGAGCCCTGTGAGCAGAATAATTAGCTAGGAATTCATTAGGATTTATTTATTTAACTATTGTAAATGATTATCCAGAATAGCAAAGAGGGAGGTCAGCTAGTTCTAAAAAAAAAAAGATGCTAGATTATGTAGCAATAACATACATTAAGTGCACTGCATGTTTAATATATCTTATTAAAAGCTACAATATTTAACTGTTATATGTTTAATAGAGCACAATCTATAAAATTCAATATAACACAAGCACGTGAAGTTGGTTAGCAGAGACCATTGCCCCGAGTGAGCTCTTAAAGCTGTGTTGATACTAAACTCCGTAAAATATTTTAAGATGGTTTATTCTGAACCAAACTTGAGGACCTAGGCCCAGGAACACCCATTCTCAGATAGTCCTGATAAGTGTGCCCACCATGGTTGAATGGTAGCTGGGTTTTATATATATATATATATATATATATATATATATATATATATATATTAGAAAATCAGAAGTTACAAGAAACCATAACTCAATACATAAGAGATCTTCATTGGTTTTTTCTATGAAGGAAGGGCATTTCCAAGTGGGGGTTTTCAAGTTATAAGTGGATTCAAAGATTTCTTGACTGGTAATTTGTAGTTCTTATCTAAGGAATTTTAGAAATCAGTAGAGATGCTCTGTTGAGATAAGAGGGCAGAAAACGACAGGTTTGTTGGTACGTAAATCAAGTTCTACATGTGACACACTTCAGAGAGGGTACAAGTGTCTCAAAAAGTTCCAGGAGTCTGAGCATGCCCAAGAGAGGCTTTGCAGGGCCATAAAATACTTTGACTTCCTTCTGTATTTGTTATGTGATATTATGCACAGTCAGGTTGGAAAACAATCAGTAGTATATAGGGTAATAAAACCCTGTCTGGTGAGTCCTTATTAGACAGTGACCCCCAAGACTCTTAGGAATTTGAATTAAAAAAACAAAGGTCAAGTTTAGTTCTCAGCTGCCACAAATTAGACACGTCCAAATACCTTTATCCTTATGACTGCCAAAACTGCTCCTCTTTCTAATTTCTCACCTTGCAGATGTCACCTCTTCAGGTTGAAATGTGGGAAAACAGAGAGATTGTGACACCAAGGCTATCTTAGGAAGTAGCAGTTTATTAGCACTGGTGCAACTCAGTGGGCTAATGCTCCAAGGCTGAGTAACCCAGAGAAAAAGGAGAGGGGTCTTAACTGTTAGTTTAGGTAAGGGAGGGGGTTGGGTTGTATGGCTATACATTTTTCTTTGGAATTTGCAAGGTGGTATCTAGCAAAACCAGATTTTCAAAAAACAAATTGTCTCCAGGTTATACATGACAAGCAGGGGTTGTAAACTGATAACTTCACAAAGAGAGGGTGGAGGGGGGTAAGGTTGTGAATCAATTACTATCTTGCATTTCCAGGAAAGCGGCCTGTGACCATTTGGATTTCTGATGCGCCATGTCTAGCAGGTTTGGAGCTTGCAGGTTGATTTTTAAAACGGAATAATTTTAACTGTTTTTAGCCCCTCTCTACCACACTCCCACCTCCCCGACCTGCACAGGGCACCCCCAGGCACACGTGGGCCCGGCACCCCCTGTCCGTGCTCCCACCCAGCTGTCCCACATCACCGTTTCCTGCCCAACAACGTACCAAGGGAGGCCTTGGCCAGAGTGCAGCAGAAATTCCTCCTGGTTGGGACTGGGCTGCAGCGTGAGAGGCAATCCTGGTGTCTTGGCTTCCTGTTCCCCTGGGCCGGGCCTGCTCCAGGAGCAGAGATGCCATCCCACTCCCACCTCTGGGATCCGGACCACACCTGGCTGTCTCCAGGTGGGAGGGCAGCAGGAATGGGGTGGTGGGGTGTGGGGACAAGAGCCTCCCTGCCAGCTTCCGGCTGGGTTGCCCTACCACAGCCCCTATCCTGTGGGGGGGTGCCATCCAGTCTGCCCCAGGGTAAGCTCGAAGCAACCTCCTGAAGGCCCAGGGCCCTCTGCCTTGGGGCTTCTCCCTGGGAGGCATCTGAGTGGCCTGTCCCGTGCACCCCACTCCCAGGTGTCATATCCACCCAGTGATGTACCAGTCTGCTTCAGGCCATTTACTGGGGATGAGGGTCCCCTCCCCGAGGGTTGAGCTGGATGAAGCCACACTCTCCTTCAGCTCCCTGGCCTTGGTGTTCCAATCCTTGCAAGGCCTGCCACACCTCCCCCCGCCAGTGAGTCCACATCGTGCCGGGCCTGGTGGCATCTTGGGGTCTCCAGAACAGGGATGCAGCAGAACTGAGCACCGGAGTCTGTAGTGCCCCAAAGCTTCAAAAACAATGGCTGGAATCAACCCTCTCCCCAGTCACCCAGCAAGCCCAGCAGGGTGGCAGCAGCTGGTGGGGTCACATCCCTCGACAGGGTTCACCGGGGGTGCTGCCCAGCTCTGCCCCTTGCTGGCCTTTCATTCTGGGCTCTCTCCAGTTCTGTTGGTTCCTCTTCTGTGGACGTGGGATACTGGTGCCCACTCTCAGGGTTGCTGGGAAGGTTAACTGAGATGCACTGAGCATGTGCATGGGGCACACTCATCCTGTCATGACCACTCTCACCGTGAGCTGAATTCTGGGTCGGGCTGGGGTGGCCAAGCCTCCCAACCTCCTCCCAGCAGACAGGAGAAGGGGTGGCATCCTCATCCTCGAAGGTCTCTGCTGAGGACAGGGGTGAGGCCACCTGCCATGGCCCACTACTGCCCCACCTCCTCCCCCCTCAAACTCAGTTCTCTGGCCCACACCGACTGCCCTGGAGGGAGGCGAGGTCCCGGGGGAGCTGCGGCTCACGGTGGTGGAGGTGCCCCCACACAGGCTGCAAGGGGTCGAGGACGGGACTGCAGCCCTGCCTGTGTGTTTCTGTCGCATTTTCCAGTCCCAGTTTCCCTGAGCATTCATGTTTCCTGCTGCCGTTCCTACAACGGATGGTGGCAGACCTGCCCGGGAGGGCCCCTGGGCTTCGCCCCACAGCCAGGCAGACTGTTTTAAGCCCTAAAACCCTGGGCTATAAATCAGGAGCCCTGCCCAGATGGCCCACCCTTCTGAGTCCCTCCTCTCCTTTATTTCTCTCGTGAAATCTCTCCCATGTTCTGGAGGCTTCACAGCAGTGCCCATGGTCTATACACTGACATTTGAGGGCCAGGAAAGAAGCCACATGTGGTGGGATCAGCTTCAGGGGTTAAATGTGGGCATCCGTGTAAATCTCCCCAAGGAAATCCGACCCCACAAGGATCCTGAGTGCTTGCGCACCCTCTCCTCCCTGCCCACCTGGCACACAAGCCCCTGGCCTGCCTGCAAGTGCTTGCCATGATCCCCAGCCCTCCCCATGCCAGGGTCTAACAGGAGAGGGGCCCTACCAGATGGCAGCAGGTGGCCTTCCTGCAAGCAGTGACAGTGGAAGATGAGACACCAGACTGGTGGTTAGAAAGAGCGGGTCTTTTTTTTTCAGTGAGAAAGTAGGATTTATTGAGAGGACAGAAAAGCTCCCACAGTGGGAGGGGACCTGAAGGGGTTGCCCAAGAGCAGGTCTTTACTGCAGATCACAGAATTACACAGCAGTCTCTCAGTTACATGGCACACATGTCCTGGGGCCACTCCTGAGGGGTTTATTGCATAAAATATTTTAAAACAGTGTGGGCACAGCCCAGACTCCCGTCGGCAACTTCTCTGGAGAGGCAGAGGGCTTGCTCTGGGGCTTATCATGACAAGGAGGTCACTCACGCAGGCCTCAACCCCTGCTACCTCCGGGGGGTACCTCCAGGAATGTTCCCCCAGGCCCAGATCCACCCCAGGTGGGGCTCCTGTGTCCTCAAGAGTTCAAGCAATGGCGGCTCTGGCCAGGTGTGCCAGGGGCTCAGGTGCTTGCATCACACACAGGCTCCCATCCTCCATGCCAGAGCACAGTGCCTCCCCTGCCTGCCACCCCCTTGGCTCACTACACCACCCACTCCAGACTGGGTTGATGACTCAGCAGCCTGTCACCCTGAAGGGGCAGGCAGGCTCACTTGACAGTGACAGGCAAGTCACTGGGGGCCTCCACCCCCATGCCACACAGGTGCTAGGGCTGACAGTTCTGCAGGTCTGGGGCATGGGGGAGCCTCAGCTCCACCCCCAGACCCTAAGGCTCTGAATCCGTTTGGAAATAATCCCAGGCCCAGCCCATCCCAAGACCCCTCCAAAGGGCAATCCTGCTCTCAGGAGACTTCTCCGCCCTGCAGTGGCCCTTTGGGGATGGTGGCTTCACGAGACTGGCTGGCAGCACCCACACACCCCGCATGCCAGAGCCAGCCATGCTCCACAGCTCAAGGCAGGCCGTCATGGTGCACAGGCCAGTCGTTGGTCTGTGGTCAGCCTGGAGGGGGTGTGACCCTGGGAGCCGCAGAGGTGGCCTGGAACACGTGCACTTGACCAACTTGCAGAGGTGAGGGGGAACAGGGCACACAAGATGATGACCTTCCCTGAGCCTGGGAAGGTGCAAAGTGCTGACAGTGCTGCTTCCAGTGACTTCTGTGGGACTGAGTCCCAGGCAAGAGAAGGGGCTGATGCCAGGAAGGGGGTGGGTGCTCAGGTGAGGGCACAGGGCAGGGTCAAGAGGGATGGGAAGAAATGCAGGCATCACCAGGACAGGCCCTGCTCTGCTGTCAGGCAGTTCGGTACAAGGCAGTTCAGGCCACAAAAGGCACTGGGTGGGCCAACAGCCCCATGCCCACAGTGGCCAGGCCACCTGTCTGCTACTGCCTCCAGCCAGGCCCAAGAGACTCCTTGCATCGGCTGGGGGTGAAAGCCTGGCTTCCTGGGGTGATTCGTGTAGGGTCAAGAATAAAAAAATATTTTCTGTTGAAATAGGAGGGGGAAAATCCACCTTAAAAAACTAGACTTTTAATCAGGAACGTGGAACTGAAAATGCTCCCCAAGTCCATTTCCACAGTGTTGAGCAGCCCTAGTGGGGGTGCCAGGCAGGGTACCAGGACCTCTCCAGGAGGAGGCCAGGGAGGCCAGTGGAGGCCCATCCATCCCCAACAGGACAGTTGGTGACGGCCCCACCTCAGTCAGCCAGGGTGGTGGGGAGGCTATGGCAGCATCTGGGCCTCTTTGGGACCGTGCTCTGGTCACATCTGAGGTTCTTCCCAACAAGGGACATGGCTGTGACACTGAGCAGGGTGGCCCGGGCTGACGGCAAAGCCAGCTGATGGGGATGTGCCACGCTCACCCCCACCTCAGGTCAGGAGACAGGCCTAGCCAAGGATGCTCTGCTCCTGGTACTTGCGCCGGCGGGCACAGCGGGGACAGCCCTTTCTCACCACGGCCTGGCAGCTCTGGTGGAAGACAGTCTTGCACTCAGCACACCTGGGGGAGAATGGCAAACTGTGGTGCTGGTGGGGTGGAGGCCGCCCTGGGCCAGGCTAGACAGTGTTTGTGCCCAGAGCACCCCGTGTGGCTGTGGCTCAGACCAGCCTCACACGGTGCTTATCCAACATCATGGCACATGCGGGCACTCTCTCCCCGCTCACTCGTAAGGGCTGCTTGAGCCTCACTAAGTGCTTTCTGGCCTGGGTGCTTCTGCAGTGGCTGCAGAAGCAGGGCAGTGAGTGCCAGCACCAGACCCACTCGGGCAGCATCCCCAGTCCCTTCCCCAGCCCAGGCGCAGCCATGAGGAAGGCTGGGCTCCTGGGAGGGCTCGGCTCATCCCCCGGGCTGGCCTGGAGCCAGCCACAATGGCCCAGGGCTGGCCTGGAGCCAGCCACAACAGCCCAGGGCAGTGCAAGGTTCAAGATGCTCCTGCCCACAGAGTGGCCAGCCAGTGGCGGCAGTGAGCAGGAAGGAGCAAGGCCGCATACCTGACGGTGGTGTCGAACTCAAACGGGAAGATGATGTCGCGGTGGCGGCAGATCTGGCAGATGAAGCCGCGCTGGGTGCAGAGGTCGCAGTGGTACACATGCTGGGAGGCGAAGGTGATCAGGGCCTGGAGGAATGCCTCATACACACCCTCTGCGATCTGGGGAATGCACAGCAGCCTTGAGGCACTGGCCCAGGGCGTGCTCCCATTTCTCCTGAGCGGGCCAAGGCCTTGCCCGGAGCGGGTGATGCAGCATCCACACTGAAGGACTGACAGGCAGACCCACACTCCCGGCCCTCCCAGGGAAGATGCTGAGGCTTGTTGGCTCCAAGGGTGGGCCGGCCCGGGAGGGCTCTCCCAGGCCCCTCCCCCACCTTCTGGGGTCCCCGGAGGGGCACGGGCACGACTCTCACCTGCTGCAGGTCAGCCACGCTGAACTTGTGGGGAGACTCCAGCAGGTAATTCCTGTGGTTGAGCCTTCAGGAAATACGAGGCCGTTAGCGGCTTCCAAGCCTGGCCAGCCTGTGGTGCTGTTTTTGCCTTCTCAGTGGTGCTCACCTGGTGCACACACCTCCCTCCCGGAGCCGCCTGGGCTCAGACCTGGCCATCAAGGTCACTGACTGCTGGGGGGCGTTGGGCAAGCCCCCTAACCTCTCTGAGCCTTGGGTTTCCTCCTGAGAAGCGTAAATGTCTCAAAGTTCTCGGCCTGGTGCCAAGCACACAGTAAACACCTAATTAACGGTCATGAAGGCTGACGACACTATGAGCAACACTAGGAATGGGGCACGTGTTTTGCACGTATTCGTGCATTCTACCCTCAATAACCCTGTGAAGCTGGGAGCACCATAATCCCTATTTTGAGGAGGAAACAGAGACACCAAACAGCTCACCCAAGGTCACACAGCTAGAGGTGACAGCTGGAGCCCAGCACAGGAGTCTGGTTCTGGTCCCCGTGAATAGCTGGCAGCCATTATAATTACCACCACCATGAATGTCCAGGAAAAGTGCTGGGACAGAAATACACGTGGCCTCTGTCCTGCTACAGCCCTGGCGTGGCTAAGGGACATTTAGGTGTTTGTCTTTGTGCTGCATGAGAGCAGCCAGGCTGTGTCCCAGCGCAGTATATCTAACTGGGGGACAGAGCAGAGGGCTGGGGCACAGCCGCCCTCCCAGCTCTGGCTTCTGCTGTGTCGTGGCAGGGACCTGTGGTCACATCCTGTGGGACAGGGAGGAAACACCTGCAGAAAACCCCTGCAACAGCCCCGCCCGGCCCCATGGTGTGTGTGGGTACTGGGGGGCGGGGGGACACTTGGTCAGAGGATGCCCGGACATCTGGGGCAGGATGGCATCGGGCCCTGGGGCTCAGGGGCAGGCTGTGGGGCCCCTGGAAGAGGGCTCAGTCACTTCCTGACTGGTGGTCTCAGCTATGGTCGGGGGGCCAGTCTGGGTGGAGATGGGGAGCCAGGCAGGCCATGTGGCACCCATGGGGTGGGGATGCAGCCAGTGGGCCCCAGTGGACCATGCTGGGCTCCCCAGGGAATGTCCTGCTCTCTGGGAACAGGAAGCTGCCATTTATCACCAGGAAAACCTGGGGTGAGGGGCTGGGGGTGTGGTTGGCCACCAACTGGTGGGGAGGAGGGCTGTGTGAACAGAGCTGACTCTGCTGCCTGCCCAGTGCAGTTGGGGAGGCCAGCCCGCCTGAGTCCCTGCACATTGGGCTCACTGCTCTTGGCGAGGCCTGTGCAGTTTCTCCACCAGTCAAGGCCAGGAGAGGGCGCAGGCAGGGGGAGTGGTCACTTCCGCTCCGGGCCACCAGGAAAGAAAAAGCCACACACACTAGGGCACAGACCTGCTCTGGGCCTCAGTCTCCCCACCCCACACCTGTCCCCTGAATGAGGCTGCCCACCTGGGGAAGGCACTGAGGACCCTGCAGGACTCGGGGGGTGGTAGGAGCAGATGTGGCATCTCTGCTCCTATGTCCAGTGAAGGGGTGAGACGGGACCCAGCAAGGACAGGGAGGCCTGCGGACTCAGGCAGAGGCCTGGGCGCTGCCCATCTCCCAAGCCCCACCCCCTCCTCTGCCCACCCTCCCTGGCTGTTGGGAGGAGCACCTGAGGACTGGTGGGGGCAACCCGGGGGGCGCTTCTGTCATGGCTCCCTCCAGAGGCCTGAGAGGGCACTCTTGGACTTCTCTGCCCTGAAGACGTGTTCCAGGCCTGCCGGGGAGTCTCTTTCTCTGAGGGCCCGACCGGGCAGCTGCACTGGCAGGGGAGGGTGCCACCCGCCTTCCCCCACATCTCAGACCTGCAGCTCCGGCTTTCCGCTGGCCGGTTCCAGGGTTTGGGCCCCAACCTCTGCCTCTCAGGGCTCCGTCTCCACTGCCTACATCCCAGCTGCCAGTGTGCCCTTTTCTAAACCGACGGTCAGATGGGACAGCCCATGCTTAAAACGCCCAGGGCTCCTAGGGGCAGATGAAGTCCTAGCCCTTATCTATGGGTGCAGCCCTCTGACATCAGGCCCTGTGTCTGGAGTGTCCCCCCACCCACCCAGGACTCCTGGCCAAGGGTCCCAGGCCCTCCCGCCCTCTCTCCCTTTCCTAAACCTAGGTCAGTGCACAGTGCATGGTGCCACTGGCATTGCAGCAGCACAAGTAGGCGAGGTGAGGCAGGGCAGGCGTGGTGGGCTGGCAGGGGATGGGAACCATGCACTGCACCCCTCTGAAGACTGACTGCCTCTGTAAAGAACAAAGGAAAAGCAGCCCACAGCCCCTTGGCTCAGAAGACGTCTCTGCCAGGTGCCCCAGCCCCCGTGCAGCTGGGTCAGCACCCTCCCGGGCACATGCCATGCCCACCCAGGCCTTGCAGGCAGCCTGTACCTCCACCCGGAGGCTGCAGGGGCACAGGACCACTGGCTCACGCCAGGGAAGGGAAGGCTGAGGCTGAGGAGCCCGGCGGCTTTCTGACCCGCTGGGCAGGGCTGCTACCTGCCTCCTTCCCCAGCTCCGCACTGCTTCCGAACGAGTCCTCCGCAAGGGCTGGGTGCACACCAGGCACACAGGACCACTGCCCATGGATGACCCACAGGGCCAGGAGAAGAGGCAGGACTGCCTGCACCCCGCCGCACAGGCTGGCTTAGATGGGGCCATAAAGCCCCTGACCAAACCATGGCAGCAGGGCATGGCAGGTGAGGGGCCGGCCCGGAACTCCCCCTGCAGGCACTGGTCTACACTGGGATACAGGTCTCTGCAGGAGCCCAGCCCCTGGACCAGGGAGGATGAGAGGCCCTGTAGCACCAGTCAGGTTCTCCCTGCGCGGCTCATGTCTGGTGCCTTCGTGGCTGGGACCTGCTGCTCCTTCTGTCCGGAATGCTCTTCTGCTCTTTCTTCCCCTTACTAGTTCTTACTCCTTTCTCAGACCTCACCCTAGAAGTCACTTCCTCCAGGAAGCCTGCCCTGCTTCGCCCTGCTCTAGTCTGGGTTGGATGGCTCACCCTTGTCCCCCGGGTGTTCCACCCCTCCCTCATTCCCAGGTGGAGGTACCAGATGACCCACCTGCCCTCCCTGCCAGGCCAGCGGCCTCAGAGGGCAGGGCAACTCTGCCTTGCTCAGTGTGTAACCAACACTCCTGCTCAGCTCCTGGCACTTGGTATGTTCTCAACACACGTTTTTGAGTGAACAAATGAATACCCGAATAATACCCCACATCACCCCCAAAGGGGGAAGTAGTTTTCCAAGTCTGACAGGTGTTTCTCCCAAATAGATACCTTACCTGGGCACTGGACCTGTGCACGTGTGGGTGTGTGGGTGTGCAGGTTCAGGTGCTGGATACACAGATGCGTGGATGGGAGCATGGGCAGGTGTTCAGGTGTGTGGCTGCACAGGTAGGTGGGTGGGGGTGTAGGAGCATGTGAATGGTGTGTGGGTACAGGCGCATGGGTGTGGACACAGGTGCATGGGTGTGCAGGGATGTGTGGGCACAAGCAAGCATGTGGGCAGGTGTGTGAGTGCAGGTTTGCGTGTGGGTGAGTGTGCGGGTGCATGTGAGTGTGGGTGGATGTGGACACAGGTGCGTGGGCACGCAGATGCGCGGGCACAGGGGCCTCACCTCTTGCTCAGCTCCTTCAGGGCACCGCTGCGGCACAGGCCCAGGTAGTCCCCCAGAAGCTTCAGCTGCTCGCGGCTCCTCCCGACCAGGCGCATGTGCTCCACATGCTCATACAGAGACGCGTTCACCAGCTGCAAGTTGATGAGGGGCTGGGTGCGGATCTGTGTGAGGAACCTCAGGGCCTGCCGGCAGACCTGAACCACCAGGCAAGGTGGGAGGGATGGCTGCTCAGTGGGTGCTGGGCTGCGAGCTGCAAGCCTACCCATGCCCCCAAGTGCCAGCCTAAGCCTGAGGTTCAGAGAGAGGGTGCGGCTTAGCCGAAGCCACACAGCTCATCTGCAGTGAGGTCCAGCTCTGAGCCCACCTCCTGTGAGGGCACCGGTGCTGCCCCTCCCCAAGCAGGCCAAGGTGGGGGCCCTCTGGCCAACATCCTCCCTGGACCTCAGCCCCCTCCCACTCCTTCCTGGTCTCCCGGCTCCCATTTTCCTGCCTGAAGGCAAAGGTGCTCCAGGGCTGAGCTCAGCCACAGAAAGCTACAGTCCACACTCAGCTTGACCAGTTTCCTGCTCCCTCCCCTCACACCAGCGACCAGGGTGGAAAGGTTCCACCCTCTTCCCTGACCCCGACACCAGTGCCAGTCACCTTGCCAAACACTGGGTGGGGGACCTAGACCACATATCCCCTCATCCCTACTCCAGAAATGAGGAAACCGAGGCTCAGAGGAGCAACCTCCCATAGAAAGCAGGGTCCAGGCCTGAGCCAAGGGGCTGTCCTGAACACCAGGCTGCCACATCAGCTCGTGGGCAGGCCCTCCCCATGCTGTCCTCACTGCATAACAAGCACAAGGGGCTGGTCTGCTCTCCACAGCGGTAGGGTCAGAGTGGGACTGAATGCTGCCCCCACTGCTTCCCACCTGTGTGACCTGGGGAAACTTAGGCTCCTGTGACTTGGTTTCCTCATCTGAAAACAGGGACGAGGAGAACCCCTAGGCCCACAGCTTTGGGGCCTTACTGTTCACCGTGGCTGCCCTGTCTGGCCCACTGTGCCAAGCCCAGCCTCCTGGCTGGATGTCAGCCAAGCCTGGGTGTTGTTCCCATGGGGCCACTTCAAGTTTAGATGGTGGCAGTCCTTCTGCCCCCCCTGGGGGGCAGGGAGCTGGCGGGTCCCAAATTTTCCTCAGGTAAAGTGTGAGTTGCTGTCAGCTGCTTTGAGTGCCTGGAGTGGCCCCACTGTCCCCTGGGACCTGCCCATGTGTGGGGCTGGGCTGTGGCCTCCACAGCAATGGACTAGCTCCTTCTCTTCCCTGAGGTTACCAGGCCCCCCGCCAGGGCAGCCCAGGGGCAAACTCCCCGGGACAGGTCAAACTGCCACTCAAGTCTGAGCCCAGCTCCTCTCCAACTCCTGCCCTGGGCCCTGGGTGAGGCTCAGATGACAGAACATGCAGGAATGTGTACCCAACACTGCCAAAGATGCTCCCCAGGGCCTGCTGTCATCCTGGGGACAGGAAGGAGATGGACAGAGAGTAGCCCCGGGGCTGGACCGACGAGGACTGGTCAGGCATGAGCCAGCCAGCCAGAGTGACCATGGCAAACAATAAGGCCCTGCGTGCCGGCCACTTTGCAGTGAATGTTCCTGTCTTTCCTGGCCCCCAGAGGTCTCTGAGGAGGGCCGGGGTTTCCTGGTCTCAGATATGCCTAGTATTGTCACTTCTAGTTAGAAACAGGGAAATGACATGAGAGTTCCAGCCAGAGGAAGGGGACAGTGCCACCACAGGGGCAGGACCCTGCAACAGTGAGTGCATGTGAAAACAAAAGGTTCCTGGCGTTTCTGAGGTTTCATTTTCTGTATGTAGTTAGTTAAGTATTTGACACTGAGGGCAGGGGTGTGGACAAGGCAAACAACAAGAAAGCCAATATGAGGCCAACCTCTTGGGGTTCCTCTCCCCAGGGAGGTGAGGCTGGTGAAACTCAAGAGTCACCTTCCTGTAGTCCGATGAGGGCACAGCCACATGAGATGCTCTCCCTGGCTCTCAGGAGGAGCAGCTGGCTTCTTCCTCGTGTTTCTGTGTCTGGGTCTCAGTAGAAAGCCACGTTTGAGCCTCTTGGGCAGACCCTGACCAACAGAATGAGGGGTGGAGGTGTGGTGGCCCCGGGGAGGGAAGGGCACTGTTCCAAATGGCTAGCATGCATCACCACACCTGTCCCGCCAGCAGCCTGACACAGACTCTGCTGCCAACCCCCTCCTCAGAGAGGAAGCTGAAGCTCATTTGCCCCTGGCCACCCAGCTGGAAAGTGGCCAAGCTCAACTGGAGAGGAGGAGAGTGGGAGAGGTCAGAGGACATCGTGCTCAAAGGTATCTGGTGGCCCCGGGGTGTCATGTCAAGAGGACACAGCAGGTCATCAGGCAGCGTGGGTCCAGTCTGAGCACAACTTTACAAAAGGTAGATGCATATGTCAGTAAACGCCCAGAAAAGGGCATACCCTGAAATGTCAACAATGACCATCTCCGGGCTATGACACAGAACTGTGATTTGTCTTTGGGTTTTTCTGTCATTTAAAAATGTTTAACAACAAACATGTATTATGTTAATAAAGCAGGGAGCCCCAGAAAAGTGCACTTTCAAAACCATGGGGTAAGGCCATGCAGGGCCTGAAGGGGGTGTGGCCACTCTGGCCTCACAGGACTGGCGAGAGCGAAGCTGACCCCTTGGAGGACACAGTAAATCAGCTCGTCCACCCACACCTATCCACCCAACCATCTATGCATCCAGTCCATCCTCTTCTTCCTTCCTTCCCATCCATCATCTCAACCCATCATATCTAATCTAAAGATGGTGTCAGTAGTCCGTGTATCCATCTCCCTATCTATCTAAAGAAAGTCAGTCCACCTATCTATCTCACTGCCTAGCCATCTCTATCTAAAGACAGAGTCGGTTCATCTGTCTGTCTTTCTCTCTCTCATGTCTGGTTGCTGGTGCTGTCTGTTGCTGTAGGGAACCACCCTTGGACTCCCCTGAGATGGGGCAGCCAGTGACAGAACCGCCCAGGGTGGTGGACAGGCCACAGCCTTCTTCTGGTTTGCTCCCGGATGTCAGTGCCAGAGCCAGTGACCCAGCTTTCCCTAGGGCCAGACTCCTCACACAGAGAACAGAAGCAGTGAGGAAGCTTGAGCTCCCTCGCACCCAGTAGCCCTGTGTGGCTGTGAGGGGCAGCAGGGGCTTACCGGGCGCTTGGCGAGGTCCCAGTTGTGGATGATCCGGGCAGGAATCACTGAGGCATCGTCTTGGTGTCAGATGTCGCAGTAATAGAGGCCAGAGAAGGCACAGAGTTTGGGTCGTACAAAGGAGAAGCCAATCTGCCGGGAGCAGCCTGGGGAGATGGGTGGCAGGTGAGTGTGGGGCCAGGGTCAGCCCTAGCCACACGGAGCCGCTATGGCACAAATATCCACTAGTCCATTTTGTTGAAAGGAAAGTAACAAGGTAAAGTTAACCATCACTCATATTTCCACCACTCAGAACCAGCCCTACTAATTAGTCTTTACAACAATACAGTGTACAAACTGTCACAATTTCACAGCTGAAGAAACATGCTCAGAGAGGTTAAGAAGTCTGCCAGAGGCCAGGTGCAATAGTTCATGCCTGTCATCCCAACACTTTGGGAGGCCAAGGCGAGAGGACCATCTGAGTTCACAGGTTAGATACCAGCCTGGGCAACTTGGCGAGATGTCATCTCTATAATAAGTCAATGCATGGTGATGTGCATCTGTAGTTCCAGCTACTTAGAAGGCTGAGGCAGAAGGATCGCTGGAGCCCAGCAGGTTGAGGCTGCAGTGGCCATAAGCATGCCTCTGCACTCCAGCATGGGTGACAAAGTGAAAGTCTGACTCAAAAAAAAAAAAAAAAAGGAGGCCTGCCAGTCACATTGCAATTAAATGGCATGGCTGGCATTCAAGCCTGAGTGTGGCTGGCTGCAGTGCCTGTGTTCTTCTCCATGACACTGGCTGCCTATTCAGTGTCCCCACTACTGCCCCCGCAGTGCCAGCCTCCTCTATGTCATCCCTCACCAGGAACCCGAAATGGAGCCAACTAAGTCAGGGCCTTGGCAAGCAGCGAAGAGCTGGAGGATGCGCCGGGGTCAGGGCTCTGGCGGGTGGGAAGCTGACAGACAGGGGCAGGGCAGTGTGTGTGTTGCCTGTACCCTCAGAACTGTGGGGCAGGGCCCTCCGTGCAGGCCATGGCAGTGGGAATGGGGTGTGCCTGGGAAAAAAGGCCAAGGCCCGACTCAGATCCTGAACACAAACCCTGCTCCCCCAGGGGAGGGAGAAGGGGTCCCTGGGGCTCAGGACCAGCTCATTACTGCCTCACCCTAATCTTTACCTAGTTTGTTCAAGGCTGCATTTCAGCATCTGTAAAATTCGGCTCCTAGTGATGTTTCCTGGGGTTACTACAGATTGTAAATGAGATAGGTTTTGGAAGTGTCTTGCCAACTGTGAAATACCAGATGCCAGCGGGGTGTTTACCTGGTCTGGGCCATGTGCCGGGGGGTGAGGAGGCCCAAGTCCCTCGGTGTCATGGCCACTGGCAGGCTGGCAGGTGGCAATGCTTGCACCCACAAGCCCTGCAAGCCTTGGAGCCCCCTCTGGCCTGGCCCCCACAGGCTGATGAGCCAAGTGTGAGCACTGGGTATGGGCAGGCAGAGCTGGCCTGGATGATGTCTGCAGAAGCTCTGCCCTGCCTGGCGTCTCCTGGCCTCGGGGGCCAACCACAGGCCACTTCCTTCCAGACGCCCGAAGGAGGCTCCTCCGTGCACCCCAACATGATGGCTCTGTCACCATGGCTCGGCCTCTCGCTCTGGCCTTCTGCAGCAGCAGCCACATCACAGGCCGCCGAGGGCCCATGGGGGAGAGATGCCATCTGCCCCTGGGCAGCAGGAAAGAGCTAACCACAGAACATAGGTGGGGACATCACACAGCCTTGAACAGTACAGGCTGGGGGGATGCCCTTGGGTTCTGCCTACAGCAGAGATGCTTGGGCCCTGCCAACAAGGTCCTGATCCTGCCTCTGCCACCTGCTAGCTGTGTGAGCCCGAGACAAGGTACTTGCCAGTGGTGTGCCTCAGTTTCCTCGTCTCAGAGCGGAAATAACAGCAGTGCCTATCTCTGTAAGGTTGCTGTAAGGATTAAATCAGATAACCCAAACAGTGCCCAGCACACAAGTACTAGATGTGATGATGAGGATGACACAGATGAGCAGACTTGAAGTTGCATCATAATGAAGAAAAAGCCAAGCTGTGGAACAATGGATGGAGCTGCGCCGTCCTGTTCACCAGCCACAAGCCACATGTGCCCTGCCCATTTGCATAAACAGAAATGGAAAATTCAGCTCCTCAGCCAAGCTGGCCACATTTTGAGCACCTTGTAGCCACATGTGGCTCACAACCATGGCATCAGACAGCACAGCTCTGTGGCATTTCTCATCACAGAAAGTCCTATTGGACAGCAGCGAATAGCAAGAGCTCATTTTTGCAACTTAAAAAATGGTGTCCTCTTGCAAAAGCATGCATAACTATTTGAAGGGACACCATGCCCCTGCTCCAAAGGACTATGATAGCAGAGTAATAAGATGATGAAGGCCAGTGATGGTGGCTCGTGCCTGTCATCTCAGCACTTTGGGATGTTGAGGCGGGAGAATCACTGGAGGCCAGGAGTTTAATTTTTGTAGAGATCCTGTCTCTACAAAAATTAAAAAATCAGCATGGCGTGGTGGCACACGCCTGTAGTCCCAGCTACTCAGCACGCTGAGGCAGAAGGAACGCCCGAGCCCAGGTTGAAGCTGTGGGGAGCTGTGATTGTGCCACCGAACTCCAGCCTGGGTGACAGAGTAAGACGCCGACTCAAAGAAAAAAAAAGACAAAGTGGGTGTGATTCCCTGAGACAGAGCAGTGAGCAGCAGAGCCACCCCCAGGCCCTACCCCCCAGCAGAGGTGGCAGGAGAGGGAAAGGGGCCCTGGCCCCGGGGGTCTGTGGAGGAAAAGGGACATCCCCAAAAGGCAAGCCTCATTCATTGCCTGCTGGGGAGAGGAGGAGGGACCCGGGAGGCAGAGAGGGGATGGCAGGCTGGAGGCAGGGCGGGGTGCAACAGCACCTGCGCAGAAGCAGCCTCTGGGCATCCAGGCCCTTCTCCGTGGGGATGGCCCCCTGGTATTGCAGCAGGAAGCCATTCTCCCGTGTGACCTTCAGCACCTCCTGACAGTTTTCGTCCAGACTCCCGCTGAGCGTCACCGCCTCCTCGGCTGTCTCCAGGTAGGACGCCAGGACCTTGCGGGCCAGGTCTCGCCACAGCGCGGCCTCCTCGGCGTTCCCACCTGCAGCTTCAGGACGGCCTTGGCTGTGATGGTCTTGAAGGAAGGCTGGGCCCCCAAGGCTGGTGTCTGGCAGGATGTCCCGGATGGTCTCCATGCCGTGGCTGTCACTCAGCAACTTCTCGTTGTTCCTCACATGGAAGCACTTCAGGGTACTCCAGGGACAGGGAAAAAAATGTAGGGAAACCCAGGTCCTGTCCGTGTACAAGTACAGCAATTCCTTGATGGTGTCTGGCTCGGAAACCTGCGCGGACAACCGGTCCAATGGTGGACCCAGGGGCCCCTCGGGGGCATCTTTGGGCTCCTCAGGGTACTGGACATTCACCCAGTCATCCTTCTGCTGGTGGCCGGACCTTCAGGGCCTCCCGCACATGCTCCAGCCAGTCCTTCGGCTTCGTCCCGTGAAGAGGCTCGCAGGGCCAGCCTCCAGCCGGAGAAGACCAACTCAAAGCTCCACACTGTAAGCCGGCCCCAGGGCCTCGCAGCGCAGCAGGGAGCAGCTTTCCATGCAGGTGCGCTCCCCATGGCCTGGGTAAAGGCAGAACACCAGCAGGGACAGCTCGCAGAAGAGCTCCCTCCAGATGCCCATGGCGCCCTGCCGCTCCACCGCGCCCAGCTTCAGGAGCCCCTGGAATGGGTTGGACAGCCCTGTGAGAGAAAGAGGCACTTCAGACTCCAGCTCGCCCTGGTCCTGCCCAAGGTGACCCCCTGGGGCCCGTGTCCTGCAAAAGGACGCAGGCCAGCCACAGGGGGCCGCCTAATGGGGTTTTCCAAAAGCCCCTTGCTGCTGACTGGCTTTTCCTGTATTTCCCTGACGACCCAGACACTCCCAAGAAGATAAAAACACTCAGAAGACCACCTCCCGAGCCACTCCCTGCCTGCCCCCTCTGTTGTGGGGTGAACTGCCTTTTGCTCCTGTGAGGCCAACCCCTCCATTTCTGCAAGGGGTTCCTCCCCCACACCTACACAAGGACAAGGACATCCCCCAATGCCTGCCCTCGCCCCTGTACTGCCCCCTTTTCCCTTCTCTTGCTGGGTCTTCCCACCCACACTCAAGGCTGCCGGCCCCCATCTTGATGTCTCTAGTTACAGCCTCAGCCCTTCCAGAAGCCGCTGGAGGAGCCATCCAAGCTGCCTCTGGCTTCCCTGCTCCCCCTCCTCCTGAGCCCGCTCTGGGGGCTTCTGTCCCCGTCATTGCACTGACACTGCTCCCGGCATGACTGCCAGTGCCTTCCTGCTGCCGCACTCGAAGGCAACACCTCAACACCTACCCTCTGTGCTGGTGGCCTCCTGCTCCCCAGGCTCAGCCTGAGTACCAGGGGTGCAGGCTGGGCCTGTCTCCTCGCCTGCTCCCCGGGGCTCTGTGCCCAGCTCTCATCTCCAGCCTGGACCTCACCCTTGAACTTCAGATTCATATATCCACCTACTCTGTGAGTGTTTAAAGACATGCCCAAAACAAGGCCCCGGTGCTCCCCCTGCGGGCCTGTCTCTTCCCGAGTGTCCTCATCTCACAAAACAGCAAAGCACACCCTACCAGCTGCTAGGGCTGAGGACCTCAGAACCACCAGGAACGTTCTTCTGCGAGCCCTTGGCACCACCTTCCCCACTTGTTCTCACCTTCCTGGTCTGCCTCCCAGGTTGGCCACCACCACTCCGGCCTGGTGGCCTCCTAAGAGGTCTTTTTCCCCTTGTAGTCCTTCAGTGTAGGGACCACAGTGACCTGCTTAAAGGCAAGCCAGAGCGTGCCCCTCCCCCACAGTCCTCAGAGGCCAAGGGGCTGCCACACCAAAGGCCGGGCCCCTCACTCATGCGCCTGCCCCACCTCCTCTCCAGCTGCTCTGGGCTCTGCTGCTCCCAGATGTGCAAAACAGGTTCCGGCGCAGGGTCTGTGCACTTGATCTCTCTGCTCGAAATGGATCACCTCAGGCCACCCCCACTCCTCAAGCATCGCCTTTGGGAGGGTATCCCCAGGCCCTGCATGAGACTGTGCACCTTCCACTGGAACCCCTGGTCTGCTGCCCTCCATGGTGCTCACCACCACCATGCGCTGCTGACTCAGTGATGTTCTCACTCCTGTCTCCCCCCCCAAAGCACACGCCCCACAAAGAGAGGATGCTGCTTTGCAACCTGCTGTGTCCGCAGCACCTGGAACAGTGTCTGGCACATCACAGACACTCCACAAACGTTTGCTGAGCGTCCATGCCACAGGCTGACCAATACGCCCTACTCTTGGGGTCTGCCGCCAGTCAGGGGGTCCAAAGCCACTCAGTCCTCTCTCCCAGCCTGGACTAGCCTTGAGGTTTCAAACTGCTATACAGGGGCCTCTGCCCTCAGGGAGCCTGAGGCCTAGACACGCAGCCCGCCTCCACTGGCACGGCCAGAGTCCAGCCACCACAGGGCTGACAGCAGCCTGCAGACCCAGCTCCACCCGTGCTGCCCCAGCCAGGGCCTGCCAGCTGCTGAGTTCCCTGCTGAGTCACTGCAAACGGAAATGAGGAGGGAAGGGGACTGGCTCCAGGACAAACTGTGTTTATCTGTTTTGAAGAGGAAACCAATTAACAGGGTTACAGAAAATTAAGGCTGCGATTATTTCAGGCTTTCTGGAATTTCACAGGTATGGAGATCGAGCTGGCCTCCCTGGACAGCACTGGGAGACAACCAAACAACAGCCCATGCAGGTATCACATAAACATCTGGGATAAAGGATGTTGGAAGGACCAGGAACACCCTCAGGCTCCAAGGGCAGGGCTTCCTGTGAACTACAGTCAAGAGTCCTCTCATAGTCACAAGTTTTATAGAGAAGTTCCAGGAAAAATATTTCCAGGCTCAAGAGGCAAGACAGTATTGTTGTGCTCCAGAGGCACTTTTGAGCATGACTTTATCAGAAAATAAAAGTACTTTTCTTGGAATGTTTCCTTCAATGACTAAACACAAGTGCTCCTGGGATTACTTTCCGGGATGAAGTTTTCCCGTGAGAACATACCTCCCATTGGGTAGGGCCTGGGATGTGACAGCTAGGTGAAAGGCACACTCCCTACAGACCTGCCCAGCAAGGACCCCGAGGGTCACTTCCCCATCTCCCTGTAGTGTACCAGCCAGAAGTTTTTATGCAGTGGGGACCCCAAGGCTTACCTGTCTCCCTAGGCTGTATCACCTGGAAGTTCTTATGTGCCCAGGGACCTGAGAGTCACTTTCCCATCTCGCTGGAAGTTCTTATTCAACCAGGGCTCTAAGGGGTACCTACCCATCTGCCTGCGATGCACCACCCGGAAGTTCTTATGCTCCTGCATGGGGGCTGCCTCGGTGTTCCTGCTTCCCGGGGAAGGCACACAGGCTTTGTCTAAGGCCCCCAGGGAGTAGCTTTTCCTTGGTCCTTGAGAAAATTGCCTGTGAAGACCAGGTCTTGACTCTGGAGTCCCTCGGGAAGGTGCCACCGAGTCATCTTTGGCACTCTCTGGAGGCCTCTCTTGGGGAGGCCGGTAGAAGTCATCTTCTGAGATCCAGCTCTTGCTTTTCTGATGAGAAAGAAGTAAAGATAGAGCCTGTGACTCTCATGCTATGAAATTGAGCCACTGAAAGTTCACAATTCAGTAATTTTGGTATATTCAGAGCTGTGCAACCATCACCACAATCTAAATGGAGAACGTTTTCATTATCCCCCAAAAAAACCCCAAACCCATCACCATTACCCCATGTCCCCCTACTACCCCAGCGTGAGGCAACCACAAACCCACTTTCTGTCCCTCTCGAATTGCCTGCCCTGACATCTCATCCGAAGGAATCATACAACGTGACCTCTTGTGCCTGGCTCCTTCCCTTTCGTGAAGGGCCTCAGACTCATCCATTTTGTGGTGTATTCGGGTACTTC
The DNA here is from genome assembly GCA_027257055.1 of Cephalopachus bancanus. Taxonomy (NCBI): domain Eukaryota; kingdom Metazoa; phylum Chordata; class Mammalia; order Primates; family Tarsiidae; genus Cephalopachus; species Cephalopachus bancanus. The sequence goes on along the minus strand of JAPVLO010001637.1, from coordinate 3,761 downwards.
ATTCCTTGTTAGCACCAAGTACCAGATGTGCCATGTTTGGTTTATCCGCTCATCAGCTGATGGACATTTGGGTGGTTGTGAACTTGGCTATTGTGAATAACACTGCCATGAACAGGTGTCTGAGAATTCTCACGTGGACTTGGTTTCATTTTCTTGGGTATGTCCCTAGAAGTGGAATTGCTGGGTCATGAGTAACTCTACATTTTACATCTTGAGGAACTGCCAGGCTGTTTTCCACAGTGGCTGCACAATTTTTACATTCTCCCCAGCAATGTATGAGGGTTGTGATTTCTCCACACACTCCTTAAAGTTTATTACTATTTCCCTTCTTGATTACAGCCATCCTGATGGCTGTGAAGTGCTATCTCATGTGGCTTTGCTTTCTATTTGCCTAATGACTTTTCATGTCATGACTTTTCATTTATACATCTTCTTTGGAGAAAAATTTATTCAAATCCTTGCCCATTTAAAAACTGGGTTCTAGCCTACAGACTGGGAAAAAGTATTTGCCAACTCTAGGTCTGACAAAGGCTTAACATCCTGGATCTACAAGGAACTGAAACGTACTGAAAAGAAGAAAACAAACAACCCCATTATAAAATGGGCAAAAGATATGAACAGACACTTCACAAAAGAAGACATTCGAGCAGCCAACAAACACATGAAGAAATGCTCAACCTCACTAATCATCAGGGAGATGCAAATCAAAACCACACTGAGATACCACCTAACTCCAGTCAGAATGGCAATTATCAACAACTCAAAAAATAACAGCTGCTGGAGAGGGTGTGGTGAAAAGGGAACACTTCTACACTGTTGGTGGGAGTGTAAGCTAGTGCAACCTCTGTGGAAAGCAGTGTGGCGATTCCTGAAAGCTCTAAAAATTGACCTCCCATATGACCCTGCAATCCCCCTACTGGGAATATACCCTGAAGAACACAAATCACTCTAAAAAAAAGGTACCTGCACACGTATGTTTATCGCAGCGTTGTTCACAATAGCAAGAACCTGGAAACAACCATGCTGCCCATCAAAAGAGGACTGGATTAAAAAAATGTGGTACATATACACGATGGAATACTACGCAGCCATGAAAAAGAACAAAATCATGAATTTCGCAGCAACCTGGATGGAACTAGAGTCTATAATACTGAGTGACCTCTCACAGAAACAAAGATCAGAATATCACATGTTCTCACTCATATAATGGACCTTGAACATCCAATGTAATACTATAAGAAAATGATTGATGGTACTGGGAAATTATGGGGGGGGAGGGGGATGGGATTAATAGTAGCTAATATCTATCTGGGACTGGGAAAACACCTCTTATCAACAGGGTGCCTGAATGAAACGTAATTGTACACCTAACCCTTAACTGTACCCCACAAAACGATAATAAAAAATACTGATTAATTATAAAAAATAAAAATAAAAAAATAAAAATAAAAACTGGGTTCTTTCTGCTATTGAGCTGTGTTGCGGGTTGAATTGTGGTCCCTGAATAGACATGTTGAAATCCTCATCCCTGTACCTTACTGGAAATACGGTCTTTGCGGATACAATTACTTAAGATGAGGGCACAGGAATAGAGTGATCCCTTCACCCAGTATGACTGATACCCTTAAGAGGAGAGGAGATGCACAGAGGAAAATCCCAGTGAAAGCTGATTAAGGGGGAGGATGCTCTCCCAGACACACAAGTTTTTTATTTCAATGAGGGCCAATTTGCCTGCTTTCTTTGGTCATGCTTCTGGCATTGCAGTTGAGAAACCACTGCCTAAGCCAGTGCCACGAAGACTTACTCCTGTGCCTTCTGCTGAGCTTGGCAGTTTAGCTCTCATGTATGTCTCTGACCCATTTTGAGTTAATTTGTGTAAGGTGTCAGGAAAGGTGCAACCATATTCCTGTGCATGTGCATATCCAGGTGTCCCTGCACACAGGTTATGAGATAAGAAAGGCCCTGGTGGCTGCTGCCTGTGCCATCCACACCATGCAGGCCCTGCAACCCCAGGCAGCTGGACCCTGTTCCTTCCCTTCTGCTCTGAGTCTGAGTGGCTCACTGGCTGGGGGAAGTGGGGTCTGGGGCCTGGTCTTGTGGGAACGAATTCTAGTTCCTTTTCTCAGGATTTCAAGCCCCTCCCCCTGCCTTTCTGTGTCTCAGCAGGGAAGAGCAAAGGCAAGGAAGCTGGCTGGGCCTCCTAAGTGGCTGTCCACACAGAGGAAACGAGTCACAAAAGGGAGGAGACCAGCCTGGCTGCTTAGTTACGGGGCCACCAACCTCACCCAGACATTGCTATTTCCAGACACCAGATCAAGAAGGTGCTCCTTAGCCGGGCTCGGTGGCTCAGCCTGTAATCCCGTGCCTTTGGGAGGCTGAGGTGAGTGGATTGCCTGAGCCCGCGGGTTCGAGACCCGCCTGGGCAGCGAGACCTCATCTCTACAATAAATCAAAAAATCAGCCAGGCGTGGTAGCGCACGCCTGTAGTTCCAGCTACTCGGAAGGCAGAGGCGGAAGGATCACCGGAGCCCAGCAGGTCGAGGCTGAGGTGGCCGGGAGCGGCCACTGCACTCCAGTTTGGGTGACAGAGTGAGATTCCGACTCAAAAAAAAAAAAAAAGAAGGTGCTCCTTGCTATGTAGACAGAGGAGTTGGCCTCGGGCTGCCCAGAAGGGCTGGACAGGTGAATTCACTGAGATGCTACTAGATGTCTTAAGCCAAGGGAGGCGGGTTCTGACTGAGGCACTTGGGGCCACACAGAACTGGCAGGAGCTTCCTTCTGCTGCTGATGGGACATGTGTCAGTCAGGGCAGTCACAGGAACGTCTATAACACCGACTCCAAACAAGTCTGCCCAGGCCATCAAGACCCTGAAGACACAGGCAGGCATGTGCTGTCCTGGCCACCTCACATACACCTGGGGAGTCCTGTGTCTCCGGCCCTCACCCACGGCCCTCATGGGGGACTTGCATCCCTCAAGACCTCAAGACTAGGAGGCACCTGCCACCTCGTCCCGGAAGCTTCTCTCACCCTCCCCAGCTGGGTCAGGGAGCCCCATGAGAAACCCATGAGAGTCTGTGCTTACCCCATCCTAGCCCTACTAGGCTGTTTGGAACCGTTATTTTTCTTGGTATCTCCAGCAAAAGTGCTGCACAGAGTCATAAAAGGTGAGAAACAAAGTCCTGACGATGCCAACATCTTTACATAAAATGACAAAGGTCGCTGAGGGAACGGGAAGGAAGGAGACATGTGAATTTTAGGATTATGGATGTCCACCAGGCAAGTTTCTGTCTCCACTAGGAAATGTTCAGATAGTCTGTGGTCCATAGGTCAGCTGCCAGGAGGTGACGCTCTAGGGAAAACTTCCCGCTCTCTTAAGTAGCTGGGAAACAGTGGGCTCACGGGTCCTCGGAGCTTCTGCCCTGGTCTGGCAGGGCCCTAAGACAGTGACCCTCCTGGGGATGGGGAGGAGAGAGCCTAAGAAGGAACCCAGAACCTACCCTCCTTCCCACCCTTCTCCTCCCCTTCACCCTCTTCCCCATCGCCCTCCTCTTCACCGCCCTCCTCCCCACTACCCTCCTCCCCTCCACCCTCCTCCCCATCACCCTCCTCTCCACCTCCCTCCTGCAGCACTCAGGGCCTGCATCTGGCCAGCTCCCTGTCCCTCTAACTGTGGGTGGGGGATCAGTACTATTGAGGAGCTATACCAGAGCAGCACCTGCCACCCAGAACCCAGGACAGAGGAATGCCACCTGGAGCTGCT